>JAQZBX010007665.1:0-24981 GCA_029593785.1 Cabassous unicinctus | reverse complement strand
AGCCATCGATTATACACTTCAGCTAGAATAGCCAGAAACAACAGCTATGTACAGTGGGGGAAGCATAGAGAGATTGAGAGGTGAGGAATTTTCTAGTTTGTTTATCTGTTTTTGTTTATTATTATTATTATTGAAATAATGAAAATGCTCTAATAATTATTGAAGTGATGAATGCACAACTATGTGATTATGCCAAATAATATTGAATATACACTTCAGATGAATTGTATGCTTTATTAATATGTATCAATAAAATTGATTTGTTTTTTTTAAAAAGACTGTAACATAATATCACTGGAATGAACAGTATTTTGACAAAACAAATTCTAATCTAAATCTTGTAAAACAGGACTATGTCTCAGTCCCACTTTATTTTAACTTAAACCCAAATAATTTACTTCAGCTATTAACTGAAATGACCTCCTACTCTGTTGGCCACAGTATTTGGGGACTTTCTCCATTACACTGATGACACGGTCAGGAAGTAGGAGTGGCCTTGAGAAGAAGCTGAAACATTTGGTTAACTAAGGTGAGAAAGAACAATCTAGCATCAGCGATGCTAAAACGAAAATATTTGTCTTGGAAGGCGGGTGGGCAAGCTAAATACTCCCCTCCTCCCCCCACTCACATCCAGGAGGACTCTTCTTCAGTGAAGGGAAGGTTCCCTAGCAGCCAGTTCATTGGGTCATTGGGTGGGTCCACTAGCTTGCAGATGCTCAGAAATGGACTTTCCACTGAGTTGAGCATTTTTGTGACTAAAAAGGACAGTGCCTTTATGACTTTTCAGGCCAGAATTTTCTCTCCCATGCATGGAGCACAGATCTCTGAGGTCTTAACCAAGTCCCTGTGCTTTCATGTGCTTAAACAAGCCTCAAAGTTCTATTTCAAAATCTAAGTTTGGCTCTACCAGCAGTTGCCCCCTGACCGCCCCCTGGCTTTGCCTCGCTGCATAGGGGAAGGGGCAAGAGGACCAGCTTTTACTGGGGACCCACTCTGTGTAACACACTTCACACATCCCAAATGTCTCAGGGGACATACTTGCCTAAAAAAAAATTATTCATTGTTTAACTAAAATTTTAAATTAACTGACTATCCTATATGGCTTTTTTAGGTGGTGGTGGTTTATTAAATCCGGCACTGGGATAAA
This sequence comes from Cabassous unicinctus, assembly GCA_029593785.1. Lineage (NCBI taxonomy): Eukaryota > Metazoa > Chordata > Mammalia > Cingulata > Chlamyphoridae > Cabassous > Cabassous unicinctus. The sequence continues at coordinate 23,834 of JAQZBX010007665.1, read as the reverse complement.
GATGACATTTCTCAGCTTTCCTTGAAGCTAGGTGAGACCACATCACAAAACCTGGCCCAAGGGAAAGAAGATATTCTTAAAAGGAAGGAGCGTGCCTTCTCTTTTCTTCCTCCCTGCCTACTTGCTGGGATGTGAGCTCCAGCATCCACCTTGGACTATGAGGTGATCTTGGGAATGGAAGCCACTCATGGAAGAGCATCACGATAAGAGCCTGGCCCTGGCTAGAGCATGAGAGAGAAAGAAATTTCTATCTTATTTACGCCTCTGCTATTTTGGGGGTTGTCTGCTACTTGCAGTTAAAACTAATTATAACTAATGCACTATGTCATTTAATTTTCACTCAGCCTTGAAAGTGAAGCATGTCATCCACATTTTGGCAAATAGAATCCTGAGGCTCAGAGAAGTTAAGTAACTTAGCCAAGGTGGTCACACAGTAATTAGCAAACCAGATTTTGAAGCCAGTTGTACCTGAACGGTATCCTGGGCTCTTGTTTTTCTACACCACATGCTTCTCTGGCTGAGAATTTTTGTCAAATTCCTAAATGTCTGTAATATAATATCAAATGACTTCTGCATATCTGGTATCTAAAGCATTTAGTGCTATCTCTCAGAAAAATTACAGAATAAGGACATTTCTAGCATATGTCAGTGTTACTATGATCTAAAACTCCATCCCAATATCTTATATTTGAGAAAGCTGCACCAAGAGGCACGTTATCTATTTATTTCCTTTAAGGTCTCTAAAGAGCTTTATCTGGTCTCTATTACAATAGCTCCCTGCAAGCATGTCTTAACTGAGTTATGATTCAATATAAAGTCCTCAGGTTTTATAGAGAATCAGTATTAAAGGGTCTGGTCAAAGAAAGTTTCTGTATCTTTTGAAATATATTGTGTTACTTGCTATTCCTTATAAAATATAATTTTCATGTAATAAAGTTCACATAGAATTTAGTGACAGGGAAAAAATATTTAAACATCTATCCAGGTACAATTCTGTTTCCTTTTTTTGTTTGTTTGTTTCCCTTTTTTTTTTAAACCAGAATTTGGGAGAATAAGAAGCCTAACAATACTCTTTTGCATTGGTTTCCAGGAATCTTGGGGCTAAATCTCAGGTTCATTTGCAGTCATTCAATCACCCTTGATATTAAATATTTATTTCTGGTTTTTCTTTCATTTTTACCTATTTTTTTTTTTCAAATATTTTTTCTCCTTTGCACAAAGCACTTCCCCAGAAAAGGTGGGGTATAAGCTACAAATTCCTAATTGAATTTGCTTGTAATTCATGAGCTCCTTCTTTTGAAAGGGGCCAACAAACCTCTGCCAAAGAATCTATTCAGAACGTAGACATGGATCAACAGTAAACCTAATATTTTCTAAAACTCACATTTTCCCCCTTTTTTCAAAATCAAGATTTTACACCTATCAGTCTGTTCCCTGACAGAAGTCATGTAGCAGCCAGAAATTTCAGGCACCATTAACAAGGCCAGTGCTAGAGAAAATTGGGAAAAGAGTTAACACTTTGACAGTAACCTCTTCTCCCTTCTCTTTTTCCCTGTGTCGCCCTTCTCTGGGTTTCCAAACACCGAGTATTTTCGTGCCCCCTTCTCAGTCGCTCCCAGCTGCCAGCATCGTGCTGGCAGCCTTGTTTATATCTCTCTTTGAATGTCACTCTTTCTTCTCCCCGGAAGCAAAGGCACCTTAGCCTTTATAGCAAATTATGGAACGAGAGGTTGTGAACTCATTAAAGAAAATGTCTACACTGTGAACAGGTCAAAAAGATGTGCAAAGCAAGCCTAAGAAAGTAGGGGATCGGGCCTCCTCGGTGTCTCTGAAAGCAAGAGGTAGTCCCAGGCCTCCTCTGTGCCGGGGTTGCCCTGACCAGCGCGCCTGGCAGGTTCCTGTCTCCGTGGTGACGCAGCCTGGTTTATCAAATACCACTCAACTCTCAGCGAGTGGAAAAATCAGCCATGCAGACAAACTGTGTCCTTTTCCTGGGCCAAGAAAGCAATATTGGAATTTTTACTTGTCTGCCTCCCACCCCTAGAATCCGTTGACCTCAAGGTCTAGGATAGCCTGAGGGTTTTACTATTTTAAGCTGAAAGGAAGAGATGGATGATGGGGATGGTCCAGAATTTCCTAGCTGTCAGGTGTGCTGGGGATCTGTTTGACCTCCTCGTGCAGCTTCCCTACCCTCACCCAGGGTCTGCACACATTATGGTTTAGGAAGCACTTAAACGTGCAGGGATCCTTCACTCTGTGGGGTAGGGTTGTAAGCTCTGCTTGACTGTAGAAGAAACACGCTAAGGAAAATTTAGTGGCTTGTTTAAGGTCAAACCCCAGCAGAGTTGGGTCTAAGAGGCCATAGCTTTAACTCCCGGACAGGAGTTATTTTCAATTGTCTTCAGCTAACGTCGCCTGCTGGGAGCCAAGCAGAGTGGCCTCCTCTAGAAGCCTGGCCCTGGCAGGCCTTTGTGCCTTCCTTGCTCTCCCTCGGGGCTGCTCTCACTCTTCTCACGTTCTAGCTAGCTGTTTATGCGACTCTGTCCCTCCACTGTGAGTTTGTGAATGGCGAGGTTGGTGTCTGATTCAATTCTGACTACCCTGTGCCTAGCACAATAAATGTCAATGAATGAACGAGCTTGGGGCTCCACGCTCGCTGATAACGCGCCAGTGGGTCAAGGACACTCCCCGTCCTTGTTGCACCCCGTATAGAAAAAATTAAATGTATTTCTTGGCAAAGTCATTTCTGCGGAACCACCGCTGTTAATATATTCATTGTATAAATGATCAGGCTTTGGACACTGTGGAACGTTTTAGTGGAAAAGATTTAAGACCCTGAAATAATGTCTGCCTCATCAAGTCCACATCAGAAAATCAAACAAACCAGAATATTATCTTTTTCTCTGTTTTTGTCTTAACGGCTTTGGGATTGTGGTCAGTGGAAACAGCATAGTTTGCAATAAAAATATTCTCAGCTTGCCAAGTGACACAGCTGGTTGGTCAACCATGAGGGAGAGAACGAACTCTTTCATTCCTCCGGAGCCCAGGAGAAGGCATCTGGGCGGGTCTGTCCCTGAGAATGTTTGTGAAGTGTCATTTGAGAAACTCTAGGAGAGCTGGGATGATGAATTTCATAATGGAAATCAGGACTCTGGCCCAGAATAAAGTTTAGACATTTTTATGAAATCATAGAATAGAAGAGATCCTAAGTGAGGACAATTAATCTATCCCTCCACTGCTCTGCAAGACAGCACTCAAATTTATCCTAGAAAATTCTCTCTCTTTTTTCACTCCCCAGAACAGGAAACTCTTAAAGCTTCCCAGGATGAACTTTTAAAATACCACAAAACTTTCATGGGAAGAAAAGTTTTCCTTCTTTCCAATCCAAATCCCTGCTGCTGATATCCAAATTCATCTTCTCTTATTTGGGGATCAGCCAAGAATGTAATACTTTGATCAATTTGCATCAATGAATCAAACAAAGTAACTGTTTTTTAAAGATGTGAAGTGCATTTATTAAAGTTCTTTTCTGCAAGTTCGAAATACTCAACTCATAGTGATTCAAATAATAAAGGGAAGTCATTGATCCACATAAATAGAATAGGCACCCTATTAATGTCAATGCGGGCTTGGTTTCTTCCTTATTATCTGCTCTGCTTTCCACAGGGTCAGAGTCATCCTGAAGTTACTTCCCTCATGGTAGAGAAGTAGCTGCAGCAGATCCAGGCCTCACATTCTTATGCCACACCAACCATTTCCAAGCAACTGTCCTGAAATTCACTCTGATGAGACCCCATTGGTTCACATGCCCATGCTTGAGTCAGGAAATGCAGTATACTGATGGACTCAATCTAATCAAGGCCCACCCCTTGACATAGAATGGGGGTATACTGTCAATGAGGGAAAAGGTAGACAGTGGGATGCTAGAACAGCAACCAAAAATATCCCTAAGGTTAAGAAAACATGGTATGATTTTCCACACTTAAGACATGTGGCTTGACCACTTAAAAACAGGGTTTTACAATCTCCAAGGATCAGTTTTCCCACATTTTCCTAATGATGAGAATCACCTGGGGGACTTGATAAAGATGCAGCTCCTCAGGTCCCTCTCCCAGAGCTTCTATTCAATGGGTCTGGGATGAGGACCTGAACATTTGTAATTCAATAAGTATCTCCAGGTGACACTTATGAGACCACCTTATATCCACAACCAATCCCAGTGCATGCTCCTCCTACTCCTTAAAACAGAGGAAGCATATTGTGGCTGCTCAGACCTAAAGATAAGGGGGGAAGGTGCTCAAATTAGGACACTTTAGTGTAGAATAGACTTCAGGAAGTCTGACCACTGTGAGTACTGGTCATGGTCATAAGTGTACAGATGGTGAAAAAAACAATTGCTGACCCTTATTGAGCCCTTTTTCTATGAAGGGTGCTCTGCTGAGTGTTTTGCATGAATTATCTCCTGCAAGTGATACACCTCCTTCTTTAGAGAATTTTCAGGGAAAGCAGAGACTACCACCCTTCTATAGACCACCATTCTTCCAAAACACTCTTCTTAAGAATCAAGACACCTTCATTTTGTGTAAAAATCAAGATCCCCTCATGATAACAGCTATATTTTAGTATCTACTCTCAGAGAAAACATAGAATATTAAGAAGTCACTGTTGGCCAAAGTTTATGGAAACCAGCATGAGCTACCTGAATCAATTTTTAATGTTTTGGAAGGATTCCTGGGACACCCAGAGGCAGCCAGGCCTCTAGGGAGGTTGAAAGCCAGAGCCAGAGAGTCGTCAGGGTCCTGCTGTGCGCTCCCTCGATCTGTTTCCTTCCATGTGGCCACAGCACTTCTTCTTTGCCCCAGTTTTCCTGCTTAAAGCCAGGGGGTGAAGCCACGGCCCAGTTCCCAGGTGCATAACACTTCAGTGCCACTCACCTGCACCCACGGGCTACCTTTGAACCCCATTCCCAAGTTTCTAAAAGGGATACTGATTGGCTGGGCTCAGGCAAGGCAGCGACCCGGGGTCCAGTTAGCTGTGACTGGGAAGGAGGCTCACGTGGTACAAACACGGGCCAGGAGCCACTTTCCATTGGGAGAAGGAGCTTAGTTCTCAGGGAAGAAGCATCTTTGAAAGCTGAGAAGATGCTCCCAAAAGGTGGTTTATGCAACCACACTACTACTGTGACTTCTGTAGCTCTTAAATGAAAATTTATTTTATTCACCCCAGAAGCATCTGGAAACATTTGAAAAATTGCAGTGCATGCAGTGCTGGATGCACACACGGCTCCCTGGACCTTCCACAATAAACCTGCCCCGCTTCCCCCGTGGTCCAGGGGTCAAGGCCTGCTTGCAGGAGCCAGCAATTTAGAAGACACATAAACTAGACGGATAAACAAGGGAGCCCCTGGCCCCTCTGTTCACATCCTTGAAAAGGAATGGTCGAGAGAAAGCTTTGCTTTCTAGAAGTGATTGGAGGGAAGAGAGACAACAGCCTTGCTGCCCCCTAGGCTTGCCACCAGGACCCTCCCCAGGGTGCCGCCTCCTTCCCTGGACTTCCTCTGAGCAGGCCTGGTTCTCACGTGTTTGTCCTCACTGGCAGCAGTCTACCCACTTCCTGGCAGCTCCAAACTGCAGGAGACTAATAAAACAAGCCCTAATGAATGGATGATTCTGCAGTAATATTGAACTCTCGACTTTATTCTTGTTGATAATTTGAATGGAGTAGACCATAGGGACTCTTCGTGGTATAACTAGCAGATAAAATGCTGATGAATGAAGCATTACCTGGTTGCTTAAGGAGTAGTGCATAATTAAGAGGGCTGTTGACCCTAATTGAAGTGATGCCGCCAAGGTGAGCCAAACTGCAGTTCTGGAAGAGGGAGAGCTTCCAGCCCACAGCAGATTCTCCTGCAAGCAGAGTTGCTAATTTTGGTTTTGGTAAGGTCTAGAAATGTCACACGGAGCTTTGCTAATGGGCCTTTTTAACGTGGATATGTAGCTAGAGCTGAGGAGTGCCGGGTGTCTGGGTTTGCATTATATGGGCCTCCTTGCTCAGAGGAAGGGACCCTGACAGAATCAGGGAGGTTTGTCCCCTCTACACCTCCATTCAATGTCTGCAGTTGATCTGCTGGGTGCCTAGGTGAGTGGAGCAGATAAAGACCTTCCAAGGACCTAAGTGCCACAAAAATACTGTCCTCCCACATTACACAATTTAAAATAAATAGAATAATAAACCTTAAAATTAATTCCAGGAATTCTAATGATGTTCAGGTTTTTCCCAGGATGATGACTTCGATGCAACTTTTAGAAATATCAGATTCTTTCTAAAAAAAGGTTTGGGGCATGTCTTAATCATGTTTTTAGGTCTCCTGCTAAGTAAAGCAGGATTGAAGATAGTGAGAGAAAAATTCAGGGCCAACAACTAATAGCTGTGGGTTTCAGCCCTGGTTCTGCCTCTCCCCACCTGTGGGACCCTGGGCGCGTAACTTAACCTTTCTGGCTCTCAGAAAAGGCCATCTGGGAAATGACAGCTCCTCACCGGCCTGCTGTGTGCATCAAATGAAATGTCAAAGTGCGCTACAAATTCACCAGCACTGTACAGATACATAGGGAGGAGCTAGTGACTAGAATGTTCGTTATGCAAGTAGCTGAAATATGGAGTGGCACAGGGAAGCAAAAGGGCACATTTGCTATAAAGTACTAAAGTACATATAAAACCAGCCCCCACTCCAAACCCCCTTACAATTAATACAAGCACTCATCTCTGCTAGGCAGGAGAAGTGTGGCCCTTCCTGATACCCACAAACATCTGGCCCTATTTGTAAAGATGATGCAAATGGATGGCAAAATCAAGCTGCAGATCTTGCAGTAAATAAGGGATTGCATCAGGTCAGTGAAAGTGCTGTGGAGGCTCTCAATTCAATCAGCTAAGTCACTGGCCAAGGCGTATATATGGGCAGAGGTAGCCAGTCACCAAACAAAGAAGAGACAAAGAACAAGGATGGTCATGCTTCAGAAAAAAGTATTTGAATACCAAAGCTTTAAGAAAGGCTCATCGGAAAATTGACTAAAACTCAAGTATTTTGTGAAAATTATCCTCTTTTGGATTGTGGTAAAACAAAAAAGCTAAATGTGGAGAGTTTAGTATCATCCAAACATAATTCTGTTGGAAAATTTTCACAAACACACAAAAAAAACATTTATTCCATTATTCTTTGATCTAAAAATGAGCTGATTGTTGATATTATGACCTAAAATTTGTTCAACGAAAATAAACTTATTTTTTATAGTTTTCAGTTTCATTTTTAAGGTAAAATCACAAACAAGCCTTTTTTAAAAACTATTTACCACAATCTTTTGGTAAATGTTTTAAGTGGATTCACTTTTGACTGGCTTTTATTTTTCTTATATTTAGCATCCTCAGAAAATGAGAACTTTTTATAAGCATTGAATTAAGATTGCTAATTTTAATGTTATTTTTCAGTCTCCCTTAATGGAAATCGTGTTGACAGGTCTCCTCAAGCCCAAGGGAGGGGAAACGAATGAACTTCAAGCCTTTTAGAAATGGGAAGGCCCCAGGGTGACTGCTCCAAAATACCTTGGAAACAGTACAGTGAGAAGTGAGCCTAACCTTCTGGGCAGGGTGGGTGCTGGCGTGCCAGGACAGGCACCCGGGACACTGGGGGAAGGACACGGCAGGGGGCTGAGTCCGAGGGACCCTCTGCCCCACGGACTGCCAGGCTGGACTCAGCTGCTCTCTCTTGCCAGGCAGATTCAACCCCCACTCTTACCAATGGCTCCACTGCTCCTTCCCCAAGCTGAGAAAGACCAAATCTCAATGAAATGAATTGGAGTTTCAGGACACTCTGGATGGAGACTTCACAGAACGCATAGGTGCTGTCATCAGTTCCCCTTGGAAACAATAAAGCCCCACCTTACCAGCAGATTGAGGAATTTTCCAGGCCAAAGTCCTAAGTACTTTATCCTTCCAGGTCCTGGTACAACAATCAGAGAAAATATGCAGCCGGAAGGGTCCTGCCTGGCAGACGCTGATGTGGATTCAAATCACAAGGCTACCATCTTACTGGCTGTGTGACCTCAGGCAAGTTACTTAAACTGTTTAAGCTTCAATCTTCCCTTCTATAAATGGGAACAAAACGGGGACGACTTTGCTAATAGGTCTCCCTCATGGGTTTGGGGTGGATCTTTCCGATTCCCCCAAAGCAGTCCCTGAGAGGAGGATTCAAGTAGCAGGGGTTGACTTAGGACGCGCTCCCAGGAGGCACCACTTAAAGCAGTGGAGAAAGCAGGCAGGGAAGGGGAAACGCCAGGCGAGATGCGGTTTCAGGTGAGTCCCAGCCTCAGCGTGATCCGCCGGGCACCCTGGAGGGTAAGCCATACCTCACGGCTCCTCCCGATTCAAGCAAGGCATCTGGGTTTTCAAACTGCTGAGCTGGGCTCTCCTTGGCCGAGAGGAAGTCAACGCCCAGGCACTCGGGCTCTCTGCGCTCCAGGGCCATCGAGCAGACTTCAGAGCAGGGTCACAGGTGCAAGCCACGGGGAGCAGAGTTATGGCAAAAGGGACCCAAGGATCTGGGCACAGCGTGGGCTAAACGAGATCATTTTGTAGAGCACAGTGCCCGGTTCGTGGGATGCACATAATAAATGCCAGCTCAGTGCTGCTGTCGCTGCTGTGGCTATAATTATTCAAAATATGATTGTCATCCTCTTAGGCGCGCAATGCTGAGGAATCTGTACCATAAGCCGCAGTCGATGAGCTGGTCGTCAAAGCTTCGGGGTCGGTAAATAATACATGCTTACGGATAAGAAGGAAGAGGGGGCAGTAACATTTATTGAACACCTACTGTTAAAATGTCACGCACTGGGCTGTGCACTTAACATGAGCTGGCTCACCTGATCCTCATAATGGCTCCGTAAGGAAGGGTTATGATCATCATTGTAATGCTGAAGAAACATGTCCAGAAAATCAAGATAAATTGCCCATTGTCACACAGAGAAATTGTGAAGGAGCCAGGATTCAAATGCAGTCACACAGAAGTTCTAAAGTAATATTCTTTCCACCTAAGCACCAAAGGTTGCTCCTAAAATATGATGTGGCTGAGTCTGCCTGTTGCCTGCCCCGTATATTCTAAGTAGTGATGTGCCCAGCCAAAATAATATATATCTCAGTTTCCCTTGCAACTAGGTATGGCCAAAAAAAAAGCAAGTGGAAGTGATTGGGTGGGGCTCCTTTAAAGATAACAGATGCAACCAGGAGACATTATTTGTGCCTTTCCCTCTTTCTTTCATCTTCCTCCCTGGAACACAGATTTGAGGACTGGAGCTCCAGAAGCCATCTTGAGCCCTGGAAACCAGAGGCCGATAGATGAGCCCTGAACTGCTGACATCTGGACTTAGTTTAGATGAGAGAAAATAAACTTCTATGTTATTTCAGCCAATCTTATTTCTGGTCTCTGTTACTAGTGGCCGATACTAATCTTCACTGATACAGATCGTATGGTATTTATGAGCTTTTTTAAGAAAGACTTTACTATCTTGAATCAAAGCAAACCACCCACTTCCCCCAGGCCCTATGTCCTGGAAAAATGCTGAAGCATCTCCAAGTTACAAAATTGAATCCATAAAGAGCCAACATATTGTTTTCTAAACATCAACAGATAATGTCAGATAAATTGTGCATAGCCTGAGGTTCCAGAATTTACAAGGCAAGTATGATTTCTTACCTTTTCAAAACTGGAGAAACTGAGGCATGTGCTAAGAGATAAAGCCCTAAAACCTGACAGGGTTCTCTAAGACCCTGGAATCACTATCAACACCAAGTGGACTTCTGTGCCTCCCTACACATCACCCTTTCTTGATCTCCCCCAAAAGCAGTAGCTGGCTTCTCCCTGGGGAAGCAAGAGTATTTTGCCCTGTATCTTGCAGCCCCCTAAACTTCCCACTATTCAACAGCTTGTTTCTCTGATTGCAGTCCCAGGAAACGGTGCATGACGGAAGTCCTAATCCTGACTCCAATCTATATTCTGCTATTTACAGGAAGAGTTGATCAGAAGCTTCAGGCAATAGCAGAACGTCCCTGGTCCAGAGCACAGCAGAGGGCTTACATAATCACGGATGGTTTGTCAAAGCAAATTTCACAAGCAACTGATTCGATCACCTTGGGACTTTCTGGTGGAATAAATAATCACCGTCCATGTTTTGTTAGCTACACTCGTTAGAGATGGATTTTTGGAAATGGCATCCTGAAGGCTGCTTATCTGTCAATGTGCCATTTAAGCATGGTAAGCTTTCCAGATTGGCTTTTCTAAAAAATTAGACTGTTGCCATGGCCAGGTGCAGCTCATCATGGTTACTTGCATTGCAGGAGCCAAGAAGAGGGATGTGAAGGCCTGAGCTCACCTTCAGAACTTTCAACTTCAAACGCTGGCGCGAAGCTGGAAAGGCATTTTCCTGCAGAGTGAACATTTGATCAGAACTCTTCCAAAGAAGTGTCTTGAATTCTGAATCACAAAATTCCAGCTTTTTCCAGCTTCAAATCACCTTGTTCTGCGTCTCTCCACCACCACCACCACCCCCACTCTGCAGGATATATTTGACTGATTCTGCTGGGACCATCTCAACACAATAAAAATATATTGGTGTAAATGGCTCTGCCCTCAATGTCCCATACTGAGTCACAGGATGCAGAGCTCCTCTTTAAGGGCTCTGTTTCAGTCACTGAGCTCTGTATTCCCTGGATACAGCAACTGGTACATAGTAGGTGCTCAGTGCCCACAAGTTAAATTAAATTGGATTGCCACACCCTGAGTTTGGGGCTTCTTCTAACAGCCAAGAGTTTCTCTAACATAAGAACTATTTCCCAAGCCCTCTGATATACAGTCCTGCATGTATACTTAATGTTTCATGAAAGGAGCTTTCAAACTAGTAGTAGCCAAGGGCTGTGGATGCTACTGATAATATTGGTGTTAGGGAATGGAACTAATACCTCCTTCAGAGCCTAGCAAGTTATAATCTCACAATTGTTCCATCAGAGGATGCCAAAGAATGTCAATATCATGGTAGAGATGAGAAAGTGAAGGTATAGAGAGAGATTACCTGAGCCACAGTTTCATGATACCAAAAAATGCAGATTCTCATGGTTTGTGAAAATCCAGAATTATCATAAGGGTGTGATTAAGAAAAGTATCACAAAAGGACTCCTTTAAATTTCATTAAACTTGCCAACTACCTTAAAACATAGTGGCTAAATATGTCTAAATCTATATCTATATCTATCTATCTATTGAGAGAGAAAGAGAGAGAGAGAGAGAGAGAGAGAGAGAGATCTTTCAGCAGCATGCTTTGTTCACAAAGCAAGACTTGTATGTCCAATGGAGTTTGGTCTTTTGTCAATCTGTATACATGAAGTTGGAATACAGTTCATTCCCACGGATTTCCAAACAGGAACCTGGGGTTCAGCTGGGTGTATCACGAAAGGGTTTTCAGCCCAGTTCCTTTAGGTGAAAATTCAAGATCTCTGGATCCTAACCCCAGTTCTGATGCTAAATTGAATAAGTATTGGCAATTTTGTTCATTCTTCTGGGCCTTAGTTTCCCCAATCCTGGGGAGGCGGGAGGGGGAGCAGGGACTACAGATGAGGAATTAGTAAAACAATTTCCATGATCCTCTCCATCCTGATATTCTAGGATCTAAGTTCAGAAGGAGCAGAGGCAGAGAGATGGACAAGATTAGAATGGATGGGGACAGTCACCTGGTACAAGAATAAAGAGGATGCAGACCCTTTATTTCAATTCCCACCAAGGTCCTACAAGTGACTGCAAGATTATCCATAAGAAATGCTTTCCATCCAAGCTGTCCTTGAATTTGTGTAGGATGGGGTTTGTGAAAGATCCATTTCTCTGCCTCCATTTTCGGGAAGTGTTCCCGGTATCCGTTTGTCTTCTAAAATATCAAGCAGAGAGGTTCCTGCAGAAGAAACAGCATTGAGGCTGGGAATCAACAGAACTTCCAAGTTCTATCTAAAGGCGAAGTTGCAGTAGTTTATTGTTTTCTCCACAGAGGCCAACCTGCTGGCATTAAACAAGATAAACAGTGACAGTGTGCAGCTCTTGGACAGTGGGGATCTATGTTATAGCCCTTGATTTACAATTCTCTTCCCTTAAAAAACAAAGGCATTAAGTTTATGAATGTGTCAGTTGAGGGCGAGGAGGCCCCTGCAAAGAAAGCTTCTAGGACATAAGTAATGGCCGGTGACAGAGGGGCTCCAGGGATTCCTAACAAATCAGTGTTTTCTGCATTCCAATCTGTGCAGTCCACGGCCCGCTGCCCAGACCTGATCAGCTTCTCTAGGAACTGTGTCATTTCTGAGGCTCCCAGCTCCAATCCTGCAGGGAAGGAATGAAGGAAACTTTAGTGCAGGCTCAGCAAGCGGGCTAGCCAAACTCTTCATCAAGCGCCCTCACCTGCACAGGATATCTCTTTCCTTCTCCCTGACTCCACATCTGTTATATCTCGAGTAGGAGACCACTGAATGGAACATAGGATGAACAATCTCCATGGCTCTATCCTGCTTTCTATCTTTCATTGATTCCAAGGTATATAGCAGGGCCACCATGTTGCACAACTCCAGAGAGCTCCATCCACTTGAAGATCCAAGCATGTTGTTTTTAGCTCCATTTGGTACCTAGAATATCATTGAACCTCAGTCTACATTTTCAATCTTAAAATCTGGGTCTGTTTATAATGTGTACCCCTTAGCATCTTTTCTGCTCAAAGTATAATGATAATTTATATAATTCTTTTTTCCCAATTCACATCAGTTTCAAGAATAGTCAAGTTCAACAAGATCACTGGTGCCAGACCCCACCCCATTTCATTAACAGGGTTAATTATCCTTACCTCACTTCCAAGCCATACCCTCAGCCCTACCTCATGCCACATGAAGACTTGTGTAGACCCTAGACCACTACCCACATCTTGTCAAACTATTTAAATGTACCTACTGACTGCATTTATATATGTGTGTATGTGTGTGTACATATAGACTTACATATTGTTTGTTACAATTTTTGGAAAAAGCATATTAGTTTGAATTTGTTAAGAATAAATTATTGTTTTATTTTTTTTAATATTTATGTATAACTATATGACAGCTAAACATAACCCATTATAGATGAGCTAGTATTACATTTTTGTATATATTTAATTATCCATTTATTAATTTTGGCTTTGAAGGTTTCTTTATATATTTGGAGCTAATACATAATTTTTACAAATCCCAAAACACTATTAGGCCCCAGATATGGTGCCTAGTGAGTAAACAGCTCTGTACTTCTCCCCCATCCTCAATACTACCTCAGCCAGCCTCAAATTCCCCTTCTAGTGGACCCCAAATAACTCCTGCTCACAACTCCTGGCCACTGGGCAAGAATGGCTACTTGGTTCACATTTCTGTTGTGCTGTGTTCTGTGGTTTACTAAGATGACCGCACCCCCAAAGAGCCACTGCTCTTCCTTATCTTTTAAGGATGAAGGCTCTCTCTTATGGAGAGTTTATATCAAGTTCCCTAAACATTGTGCCACAAGGTCAGTCATGTGGCCTCTCCCTCTGCCACTCTCCTCCCTGCTCCTGTGTCTCAATAGGAACACTGGACCTTTGACTGTCCCCTGCATCACAATCAATTCTTGACTCCCAGGGGCAGCCTTTTCAGCCTTATGTCACATCATGCCAGTCATCTGGATGTCTGACTCTAAATCCCAAGTCTCTTATTCTCCAAACTGTCTAAGATCTTGGAAACCAGTCTTGACACCATAGAGTGACCAACACTCACTTTTTAATGCATTTTACACTCTTCTAAGACTCTTTATGAAAGATAAGCAATGTTTAGACCCAGAGAAATGTTCTATCTTGAGGATATTTTTACTCCTAAGAATACTACTGCTGAAACCAAAATTATATCATCACGGATGCATTTTTGTACTGCAAGTATTTTCTGGAGCAAAGTCCATTAAGCCAATTTTCTAAAATACTCCAGTTAAATCCTTTCCAATTCTTCCCATTTTCATTTCATATTGTTTCACAGAAGTTATTTTCATTGGGATTAATTCTTTCCCATGCAAATTTTACAACAAAGATTTAATCCAGTGATCAGTTTTTGTTGTGTTTATATCAAATATTATGATTGTAGCTTTGTACATTTATTTTATAGAAATTATTTCTACAACATTCAATGTTTCCAAGTCAGACTTCACAGGTTAGAATTTTATATTGTACAGATTTTAACCACTATCATCTTTTGCTTATGTCAATTATTTCTACAAATGCTATTCATTATGACTTTTTTTACAAACTGAGAGCAGTGTCTCTTCAGAGCAAACCCATGAGACTGTGTGGGCTCGTGTTGGTAGATCTTCCAGAGAAGAACTATCATTTAAGGCTGGACTGTGGTTCCATGAGTGGATAAGTCAAGAACTCTGGAACCAGACTTTCTGACTGAAATTGGGCAAATTATTTAACTTCTGCCTTTCCATTGTAAAATGGGGTTAATGTTAGTATCTGTTTTAGTTTGCCAGAGCTGATATGACAAAGAACCACAGAACAGGTTGGCTTAAATAACAGGAATTCATTGTTTCATGGCTTTGGAGGCTGGAAGTCCAAAATCAAGGTCTTGCCAGGTCATGCCTTCTCCTGGAATCTGCCATTCCAGTGCCAGCTTGCCGCAACCCTTGGGGCTCCATCTCTGCCTCCGGCACATGGCTTCTCCTTCTGGATTCTACTTCTCCTGCTCAGTCATCTGTGTCTCTGTCTGAATTTCTTCTCCTTATAAGGACTTCAGCCTCATGAATTAAGGCCCACCCTAACTCAATTTGGTCTCATCTAAATAGAATCTTTGAAGATCCTATTCACAAATGAGTCCACACCTTAACCATATTTAATAATATCTTCAAAGGTCCTAATTACAAATGGGTTCACACCCACAGAAATGCAGATGAAGACTGGAACATGTCTTTTGTGGGGAACATGATTCAATTCCCAACAGTACCTAAACCACAGGGGTCTCATGAGGATTAAAGGATAATGCACGTGTGTCACACAGTAAATGCCATGTAGAATGCACGTAGGAACTGATTAGTCTTGCTTTTACTCCAAGCACCTTAAAAACACTATTGGTTATCTATTAATGCATAACAAACCATCTCGAAAAGTAACGGCTTAAAATAAGAGCAATTTATTATTTCTCATGATTCCGTAGGCTGGCTGAGAGGCATGCTGGCTTTACGTAGGCCCATGCGTGTGGCTGCATTCAGCAGGAGGGCTGGCTGGGAGGATGGGGACTTTCATCCTCAAAGAGACTAGTCAAAGCTGTGGCAAATCCCATTGTGCAAGCAGTTACCAAGCTTTTGCTTGTGCAACATTATTTACCCATACCCCATTGGTCTAAGCAATTCGCATGGTAAAGCCTAGAGTCAATGTGGGAGAGGACTCCACCTGGGCCAGGGCGTGAATGCCCGTAGACCTGATTCAGTGGGTGCCATTGTGACAATCTTCAACAAGCATCCTTCTAGTCATCTACCCCAACTCAGACTTGAGTCTGGAATGGCTTTTAGGTCCTGACAAGGTAGCATAGAGAGCTTGGGCCCTTTATGCTGCATGGCTTTAGGGTAGGGAGATGCAAGCCTTAAATATATTCAGTGCCAGAACAGAATGGAATTCAGCTTCCCTCAGCATTCCTCTTCTTCTGTACTTCCCCATATTTAATTTCATTGGTTTTGATCAGAAACCATCTTGCTCTGAACCAAGATTGCAATTTAATGTGAAACCACTGAATGAAGAAGCAGGGGGCCTCAATAAAATTATAATCTTAACAGCGTCCAACTCTGAGGGCTCTGGATTGGCCACCCTGACATTCATGGTGAGTTAATCCTGTAAGAAAGGGGTGATGTCAGTCTCGATGACTTACCCAGACCTGTGTCCCAGGCAGCGATTCTGGGAAGGGCTGCCTGGAGGGGGAGGGGAATGTCCACAGTAGTCATGAGAGTAACTCATCTCGGGTCAGTCTACAGAGAACATCCACACGTTACCTAATTCAAGCCCTGTGAGTTTGGTACTATTATCATGCCCACTTTATACAAGAAGAATGGGGTGGAACAGGAGATGTGCCTTCCTCCAGATATCTCAACCTGCTACAAAGAACCTGAGGCTTCTCAACCTTCAACAACAAGAACCTGGAACTCAGGGCTGCTGGGCCAAAGTCTGGACTCCTTTTACCAAGTCCCTCTGCCTCATAGTCTTTGCCCCTTATGGGCAGGAAGCAGGGCCCATCTTCACTGCAGTGAGTGGCTGGGTTTAGTCATGTCAGGAAAGTCTTCCCAGAATGCCTCCATATCCATGCAGGAGCATGACATTGTGTTAACATGGGATGAGATTCTGAACACTGTGAGAAGAGTAGGCATGGAGAGCCTTTCCTGAGAGGGGTTCTGATAAGAGCAAGGAGAAAATGAGCCTTAGGGAGGTAGTACCTAGTGAGGGAGGTGGCACTAGCACCACAGTGTATGTGGGGGGGGGGGAGGTGTGCAGGAAGAGAAAGTGGGGGGCACTGAAGACAACCTCTGACTCTGGCCCTGGGTTGTCTGCTTCTTTGTAGGTCCTACACAAGCCAAGCAGAGGGCAGAGCAAAGGCTACAGTCTGAATGTCACCCAGGATGCCCTGGGCCTTTCTTCTCCATCCCCATCCTAAGTGCACACACCCCAGGGCCCCCCAGAGTGCCTGCAGTACAGCACCCTGGAAGCAGCCTGTGAGGATAAGGGGTATATAGAGCTTGGAGTCAGGAAATCTGCTGCATCCAGCAGGAGAAGTTTCAGCTGTGAGTCACAGGGACCCAAAATAATGGTAGACTAACTAAGAGGGTCTCATTTCTCTCTCACATAAAACCCAAAGGAAACCAGTCCAGGACTGGCATGGTGGCTCTACAGAGTCTTCAAGAGCCCAGATTCCTTCCCACTCCCAGCTCCATCATCCCTAGGTATAGTCCACGTCCACATGGCAGACAGAGAATGGAGGAAAAGAGGATGACAAAAGGAGCAGGGTATACCCTAGCTGTTTTTTAAGGAAGGTTCCTGGAAGCTTCCACCAACATCTTTCATCCCAATGGGCAAGACTTCATCACATACCACATCTATCTGCAAAGGAGAAATGATGTCTTTCTTCTGGATGGCCATGTTGCCTAGAAACTGAGGGGATATTCATGGAAGAAGAGGGGAATAGATATTGGGATAGACACGCTGAAGGCCCCAACCCATCCAGATTTTAGTTCTTGCACTTGCCATTTTCTAGTTAATGAATCTGGGTGAGTCACTTCCTCATTCTGTATAAAGGACATTGTGCAGAGTCTAGGCCAACTACAAAGTTAGAGCACATGGTCCCTAAGACACCAACTGCAAGTCTGGGGGTTTCCCCAAACCACACTTAGTTTTCATCATTCAGTAGGAAGACACACAGACCCCACTGGAAGCTGTTCTGTGCACAATGATGGTTTATTACAGGAAAAGGGCACAGGTTAAAGTCAGCCAAAGGAAGAAGCATGCAGGCCAGAATTTAGGAAATGTACCAAATGCAGAGCTTCCATTGTGCTCTCCCAGTGGGGTCAGGACACATCACTGTCCCAGCAGCGATGTGTGACAAGATGCATGGAGTCCTGCCAACTAGGAAAGCTCGCCTAGGCCTCCGTGTTCAGTTTTTACTGGGGCGCCATTATGTAGGCATGATTGATTGATTGAACTGACAGATACCCATACCAAGTGGCCAAAGCGCCCTCCCCAACTCACATTGGTCCTATCTGGCTAGCCCAAGGCCTCCAGGCAAACAAAAATTACCTCCCAGGAGCCAAGGACAAAGGCCAGATCTCTTTTTGGGCAAAGTTAAATTCTTTACTACCCAGTTGTGAGAAGGCTGGGCTGCCTACCTCACCAAGTTCCCTTGAGTGCCAGAGGCATATAGAAATGCCTGTGAAAATAAAGCAAGATGTGCTGACCCCAGTGATTGCTCTTTGTTCCACCAACCTGTGAACATCCTTTCTCGGATTCTCAGACATACTCACCTCTGGCTTTTTCAAATGGTTATAGCTGTGGATCACTAACTACATGCTAGCACTGTGGGAAGAGTGTTACTTCATCTTATTAAATACTCACGAAAGTGCCATGAAATAGGCACCATTTGGGGTAGACTTGTTATTTGCTATCCCACTGCCTTCTAAGATATTTAGATCTGTTTAAATCTATTCGCTGTACAATTTTAAAAGTTTGGTTTGCAATATTGGGAGTAGAAATTGGGAAGGGCCGAATAGCTCTACAAATGGAGAAGAATTTGGAACTCTCTTAGCAATCTCAGAGGGCAGGAGTGAAGAGATGTGAAGTGAGAAGGAACCACGGCGAAGACAAAAGCTGCCTGTTCAGTGTCCCCAGGTCACCTGTAAAGTACACCGAAGTTGTGAAGTGCTTGCTATGAGCAGATTTCTGTGGAAACGGCTGAAGGACCTGAGTTTTGAGTGTGGACTTAGGCGGAGGCAAAACAGAAGCTCCGGTACAAGCTGGGAAGTGGGCCAGAGGAGTCCATGAGAGCTTTGTGAAGCCCAGCCTGAGCCTGTGCCTTTATGTGGGTTATATATTATTGCTATAATGAAGATCAAGAAACTGACCCTCTGCGATGTCAAGCTACTTGCCTAAAGTCTCACAGCCAGTGAATACTGGGGCCAAGATTCATACACAATCTGTCTTGTTGCAAAGCCAGTGCTCCTAATCACTGTCCCATACTGTCCTTGTCCCTCTCCCCCACATCCAGGGCCCCAGTGCCACTCATGCTCTGCCATCTTCACACAGCCAAGCATGGCTTCTCCCCCAGGTACAAGCACAGCTGGAGGGGCCAAGCAGCCAGCCTGCAGAAGACAGCTGCTGGGATAGGACGGTGAGGGGCCCAGCAGACAAGTCCCACGGGAGGCCCCGTCGGCTTCAGCCTTCATTTCCGCCTCTAGCCAGCCCTTTGCCCTTCCCACCCACAGCAGCTCCCCCGCCAAATGGCCAAACAGAAAGAAAACTCTCCCCTACAAAGAGGCAGGTGGAAAGTGGCAGCGACTTCTTTCAAAGACACAGGGAGCTCATGGCACACGCCCAGGACGCGTTCGCAGCAGCAGCCCCCTAGCGATGGAGCCAAGAGCACGCTCCGTGGAGGGGAGAGGCTCACAAGCAGGAGACGGAGGGAGGGCTTCGGCCGCTGCCAAGTGCACACTCCGCAAGAGGTGCCGCTCCGTGGGCTGTGCTCTGGAAAACTCGTCTTCACATAAACAGGCTCGCCGCACGGCCCAGGGCCAGGGCTGCAGTCAGGAGCTGCCAACATTTCCACTATAAAGTCCTCATTTTTCGTGCTAAAATGTAGCTTTCAGAGTTTATTTTCAGTTGAGACTTTTTGGTGCAATCCTGGGGGTCAGGTTTTAATTTACTTTTCACTGATTTCGAGTCTCCTGTCATGAACGCCCCTGCTCACTACCCCTCTGACACGCACTCTTCAACAACAATAACAAAAAAACAAAATTCCTAGTCGTTTAAAATGGTTTTACGTTTTGTTTTGGATCTTTTTCTCTCTGCTAAGGAAATCAGAATAAAGTCTGAGAGAACAAGAAGTTGCTGTAGGCCGGGCTGGAGCCTGGCCCATGCTTTATTACTGAAGTGTGTATGTGGGTGGGTGTGTGGGTGGAGAGGGGGAAGATCTCACAATGGCCCTCAGCAGGGCGGGAAACAGGTCACAAACCCCACCCTAGCCATGGGGCAGGCTGAAACCCTCTCCCCTCCATGGGCTGAGAGGGCCTACTGGGCCCTTCCTGGTTCTCCACTCAACTCCTAGCCACCACCACTAGGGCGAGAAGGAGATTTCTCAGTCCAAGGCCTCAGTTCTGGGTCCTGGGCTTCCCTCTGTGCCCTCGTTCTCCTTCAGTACCACTTCATTCTCTCACCCTGTCCTCCCGCCCTGTCCTCCCACCTTGTCCTCCCACAGCTGCCCCAAGTACAGAGCTAAGCTTGACCACAGACGAGGAGCTTAGAGGCTTTCCAGCGTCTGAGATAACTGCAGCCTCTGGGGTCACTGACTCTGGACAAGCAAGGCTTCCCTTTCTGGGTGGTCTTTGTTCCCTTCCTCTCTTAACCCTCACCCTCAGGTAGAGCTTTCCTTCGACGGTTTCCACACTCTGGCCCAAAGCTGGGCCATCTCCTCGGGACTCCTTTTGATTGCTGAAGGAGGAAAAGCCTTCCTTGTTTGGGCCACAGGCCCACGCCTCGTACTTCTGGGTGAAATTATCTGGACACCACTTTCCCATCTAATTAGCTCATGCCCCTTCTGGGCCCTGCCACTGGGGCTCTCTTTTTCTCTTAGTCCCGCCTCCAGCATCAAAGACTGAATCCCCCAAACTCCTACATTGTGAGAAATTTATCTAAGATTCTCCTAATTCTCTCTTATCCCCTCCTCCCTCACCACGACCCAGACCAGAGGGAAGCATGCAGCCCCACCCCACTCCCAAGTTTAGCTCATTGCGTTCTCTGACTGAAGCTCTTGTAATAAACTTGTGTGAATCATTTCTCATGCTGAATCTTTTTCACACTGTTATAAATTTATTCCAATTCAGTCTTGCTCTACATCCACTCCACGGGTGTATCCTGCCCTCACGGAGCCTCAGGGACTTCAGCTTCCGCATGATGGGCAAAGCCATGTTCCTTTCTCCCGTGTGGCCAGCCTTAAGTCCACCCATCATTTGGCACTGTTCAGGGTTAAGGCATCCACCCACCCCCCTGAGGGTCCCTCTGCCACCTGCATTCCTGAGGGTCAGCCTGGGACAGCTTATCCCCTAGAAGTAGGCCCATCACACGTGAAGACAAGGATGCGCAGGCCTTAGAGCAGGAAAGGTAATCTGGGAGCAAAGAGGAGAATGAAGGGCGGGGTCCTGGCCTGGGAAAGAGGGAGTGAAAATCTCCTGAATCTCTGTGAAGGATATTGAAAGTCCCTGGGCTCCCAGAAAAACCCCATTCCCAGATTCTCTGAGGCACCTGCCCGTATCAGCTCCAGGGAAAGGGCCTGCCCTCTCACCCTGAACACGTTCTCTTCCTCTATCAATAGAAGCTGTCGGCTTCATTGTTTAGACTTTCCAGCCTCACATGCCCACAGACAGCAATCACCGGTTACCCATGTCCAAAGGGCACATGAGAAAACAGAGGAAAATGCCACAGCCTTGAGAGGATAATAATAATACAACAACAAGGTTTGATGCTGTGAGAGTTTAAAGTGACACGGGCTGTATGTCACATTTAAGCTGCAGCCAAACTGCTACGGTATAAAGATGTCATACTGTACAACCACAATACCTAGGAAACGAGAAAGCCTACAACTGCAAGCAAGAGAGTCCCATCCATTGGCTGCATGGGATCGAAGCTCCTTCTCAATTAGAGGTGGAGTGGACATCACCATCCCAGGATTGGGGAATGAACTATGGACTACAGTGGACTTACTGGTATTCTACAATAGACTTGTTGTGATTCTAGCAATGGAAGAAATTACAGCATTGATGTGGAGGCAGTGGCCACTGGAGGCTCTGGGGACTGGGGGAGGAAAAGACAGGTGTAATGAGGGGGCTTTTTCAGGACTTGGGAATAGTCCTGAACGGCATTGCAATGACAGATATATGTCATTATATATCTTCCTATAGCCTGCAGAACTGTGTGGGAGAGAGTGTAAACTACAATGTGAACTATGGTCCATGCTCAGTGGCAAAGCCCCAGGATGCGTTTATCAATTGCAATGAATGTGCCACACTAATGAAGGATATTGTTTATGTGGGAGGGTGTGGGAGGTGTGGGGAGTGGGGCATAAAGGAATCCTTATATTTTTTGTGTAACATTTTTGTAATCTAAATATCTTTTAAAATACATATATTAAAAAAAAAAATAAAAGATGGCATACTGTGAAGAAAGGCAGTGTTGAGAATTGTTGGCACCAGATACCCAAAACCTTGTCCAGATTCTTATAAAAAACAGTGCCTATTTTTCCCCTGTCCCTCCTACTTCCTCCTTAACAAGGATAACCTGGAAATGAACTTCTATTCAGTGGGCATCTATTTTTTTTTGTCTGCCCATTACCCAGTTCCCCTTACTCTGGTACTAGCACCATGATTTTCATTTAGAAAAAAAAATCATCCCTTCCCTATTCTCAGCCTCATAATTTGGATGGGGCTCACCCCACTTGTGGCTCCAGGGCTGCGCAGTGGCCTAGGTCTTAGCACTTGGTGCAAGTGCACAGAGGGACATAATGAGCCAAAAAAGTCAGTCGCAGGACTTTGTTTTGGAACTGACAGGGAAGAGGTAATTTGCTGTTGCTCATTATGGTTGCTGAAAGGATACGACTTGTGGGCCTAGTGCACTGAGCAGCCATCTTGACACCAGAAGAACCTGACTGAGAATGAAGTTAATCAGGGGAAGGAAATGTTGAGAGGCAGAGAAAGGCATCACGTGAGCCCTACATCAAACCCTGTCTGAAGCTCAGATTGATCCTGGGTTTTTTAGTTATACATGTTAATAATTTTATGATTATAATTATCTGAATTTTAGTCTTTCTTTTTCATGACTCCCACCTAACTTAGTACTTTTTTCTCTATTTTACAGATAAGAAATATTTTCCTCCCTGATAAAAAGAGACAGGGGGGTAGCATGAGGAGAAGTGCCCTTTCTCCCTCTTGCCTACTTTCCTGCTTTGGATATTGTCTTTGAGGATTCGATGCTGGGAACTGGAGCAGCCATCTTGAGAACAAAAAGTCTTGCCAGCCATGCAGAAGACATTAGAAGAGAAGGACTAGAAGGATGAACAGAGTCTGGGGGCTTGATAAAATAATTAAGCGGCTAAACCAACTGTGGGATCACCTACTTCCAGAGTCCTTATTATGTAAACAATTACAGCTCTTATTCTTGAGCCTTATTAGTCAGGGTTTCTATCACTTGCAGCTGAAAGTATTCTAACTCATTCATATTCATAATTATGTCTCCTTCCTTCTACGGTGGAGAGAATAGAGGTTTTGGAGTCAGATTCCAGTCAGACAGAATCCTGGCTGAGTGACCCTGAGCAAGTTTAACTTTCAGAGCTTCAATATCCTTACCTGTAAAACGCAGATAACAGCGATGGCCCCATAAGCTTGTTATTATAAGAAATAAATAAAATGACTGTATATAGGAACTTAGTCTGGCATGCAATAAGTGCTCAATAAGTGTTAACTGTCTTGCTTGCTTTCCCTCCCTGTGTGGAGTAGGAGGCTTGTAAAATTTTTTGAAGAGGATGCACACCCCCATGGTCGAGACAGACTGACTTTTCATCATCCTTCTTACTTGGAGGCAAGAGCAGTGATAGGGACAACTGTCTATGTGGGAGGCTGTAGCTCAGAGAACAGCTTATGACCAGCAGCCCTTTCTACGCTGCCTGTCCACAAACAAATCCCCTCATTTAGTAGCTGCTACTGCCTCTTGTTGAGCCTGGTGCCGTCTGTGACTCAGCCTCCCTGTCACACCATCTGCTCAATGCCTCTATTCAAAGAGGCCTCCTTCTCTGGGATGCTTCATGCCCACAGCTGGGAGCCTTTGAAACATGGACTCAACAGCCTCAGTGGGCAGTGATCCTGAGCCAGCACCTCACGCCCTGGCAGCCTCAGGGCGCCGTGCGCCTGTGGACCAGTCTAAGCCCCGTGTTCCCAAGCTGGCTTGCTGGCCACGCTCATGCCTTCCCTGTGTGTGTGCGTG
>JAQZBX010007664.1:0-49933 GCA_029593785.1 Cabassous unicinctus | reverse complement strand
GTAAGAATTGCAGCAAAACCTGGTACAAAGATAGTTAATGGATAATACCACTAGTAGGTGTGTTTTACTGTATATCTAGCTTTTCCCATTTCCCAATTGCTGGGAATCTGGGGCAAAGAGTTATATAAAGTGGTGGGGGCATATGGTTTTCCCCATGTGCATCATCCAATCCAGTTGTAGGGCTATTAAGACCATGTGTTTGGCCCACAACTCCATAACCAATCTTTAGGAGATGGGTAAACCCCAGTGTTTAACTGGGGGTTCTGCCATTGGATAAGATGACCATTTTTTAGTTTAACAGTGAAGTTACCCAACTCAGGAGGTAAACACCCCATATTATGGATTCCTTCTTGGCATTCCAACAGATAGGGGCAAGGCCATCTAAGGCAACAGAGTCAGCAGTTAACCAACCTAAACCATCATATACAGCATAGCCTAGCACAGGTTTGTTTTTTTCTTTATCTGTTCCTTTACAATGGAAAAATATACTTATGAGTCTTATTGTAAGATGGGTGTTCAGTTTTAAAGGTAAAGATCTCATTCCAAATTTGTTGATGGGTTGTACTCTTCCATGCAAGTAAGATGCTCAATGCTATCCAGTTCTCAAGAGTGACAGTCCAAGGAAGACCAGTAGCACCTTAGGAAGGTAGATCAGTGCAAACTCACCTTTGGTTTCAATTGTGGCCATGGTTCACTGCCAAAGCCCACTGCAGAAAGCTATTAGCTAGGGTGTTAACAGCAAAAAGAAAGATGTTTATGGGGAACAATGAAGGGCAAATCATGCTGGTCTAATGATATACAAGCAATATCCTCATTGCTTGTATATCCCCAGGTTACTAACAAAGAGTTTTATGGCATTTTTTTGTCTAAACTGTGGTCTTATAACAATGTTTTAGGTGACTCCTACTCCCCAAGGGTTTAAGATTCCTATCCAGTGAGACTTCATAGGCCAGTGACATGGCCAAATAACCTCATTTTCCCCAGTTTGAATAGTTTGAAGCATAGAAAACAATAGATAATTATTACTTGCCTTTGGGGCTGTAGGGGGGCTGGTTCTTTAACTTGTATTCTCAATACCTACATTGTTCCTGCAGTTAACATTTCAACAGGAGCAGGAGGAGCAGGAAACACAGCCTAAGGTGTCAAATTTAAATTCGTAAGGGCTGGGTACAGTCTTTTAGCCCACCATTGTAGAGATACATGGTCACCTTTTATTTGTTCCTTTAGAAGACCACTCATTCTTTCTATAAAACCAGCATCTGTGGGACTTTATGGTAAATGAAAACTCCAAACAATATCCTGGTCCATAGCCTGACTGTGTGAGGTGACCAGTAAATGAAGATAATTGGTTATTCTCAATTTGGGCTGGCACACCATAGAGGGCACTTTCTTTTTCTAGGGAGTGAATCATGACTTGTTGATTGGACTTTCCTACTGGGAAGGCCACCAATAGTCCTGCGGCAGTGTCTGTGACAGTGAAAGCATACCTTGCCCATTCCAAGAGTGGGAGGAGACTGATGTAATCCATTTGCCATCATGTTACTGGGACCTGTGCTAGGCCAATATGTCCCCTCTGGTGAGGCAATAGCTGCAGTCATTGGAATGAGCAGGATGGTCTCTCCTTGGTGATGTCCACAAGTTGTTGATGGGTGACAGGCAGCTGGAACTGTTGGGCTAGGCACCACAATATCTGGTAGCCATGATTTTCATTTTCCTTTGGAGCCACTTAGCCATTTCATGGGTCTCAATGGTATGGCTTCAGACATTTGCCAGTGTATCTGCCTCAACATTTCTGAGAAGGGTGTTAAGGGAGTGGGCAAGGATGTGATGGACATCTGCTGTCACTGGCAGGTATCCTAGATGTCCTTCCATGGATCTCTCCCCTAGAGAGGGTTGCCCACAACAGTCCATTGTTCTTGTTTCCACATTACCATCCTGGTAGTGAGGCCTTTGTATAATGTCCAACTATCAGTACAGATGTTAATGCATCCCCAGCTTGTGTACTATAGCCAGTCAGATGGCTCATAGTTCAGCCCACAGACTGCTTTGCC
Source organism: Cabassous unicinctus (assembly GCA_029593785.1). Lineage (NCBI taxonomy): Eukaryota > Metazoa > Chordata > Mammalia > Cingulata > Chlamyphoridae > Cabassous > Cabassous unicinctus. Next base: position 47,882 of record JAQZBX010007664.1, on the reverse strand, counting down.
TGTTGCCAAACAGATAGTGTCAGTGCTAGGCTGCAGAGCCATAACCATCCAGGTGGGAAGTTGTCCACTAGCTGAACCACCCATGTACTCTGTATTTTCTGGAACAATTCCTGTGCCTTCTCTAGTGGGCATTTCAATAGTCACTTTGGGGACAGCAACTTGGCCTGAGGGGTCTTCCACATAAGACACTGGGCCTAAGATCTCATGCATTTCTGTACTTAATAGGCTAGAATTGAAGACACTTCCCTGTAGTAGGTAAACTTTCCAGTTTGTTAAGGTACTTAATTGTGCACTACCATAGTAATGCTTGTTCCCAGTATCTGTGATCAACCTCTGGATAGGAATGGCAGTCTTCACAGTGACTGGACAATTTGGTTTAAGCCCTCCACTTGCAACAAGGCATGGTATGCTGCACATAGTTGCTTTTCTAAAGGCCTATACTGCAATTCTGCTCCTTTCCATAACTTTGACCAAAACCCAAGGAGTATTCATTTAGAATGTTGCTTTTGCCACAAACCCCACCCAAAGCCTATCTGAGACCTAGCCACATCCAATTCACAGGACAAGTCGGAGTCCACCCTCCTTTAGTGCCTTACGCCTATGCTATTGCCCTCTTCTTCAAAAGCAGCCTACTAGGAGTCTTCGCATTCCCATGCAAGACATTTCCTGATTAACGTATACAATGGTTTTAATATTTGAGCTAGGTGAGGAATGAATGCTCTCCAGTATCCTAGCAAACCCCAAATAGCCATTAACTGTTTTGGAGTTTGTGGTGTGGGAAAACATTTTACCATATCTATTACAGCAGAGGGTATAGTTTTGTCTTACTTGACCAAAGAACACCCAAGAATTTAAAAGAAGTGCCAGGGCCTTGCAACTTGTCCCAATTGATTGCTCATCTCCAGCTCTCAAGATGAGATACTATTGTTTCTGATGCTTCTTTTTAATTCTGAAAGAGAATTACTGGTTAACATAATGTCATCAATATAATGAAATAAATTTACAGCCTCAGGTTTCTCCCATGTGGCCAGGCCCTTTGCCATGAACCCATGGCAGATGGTCAGGCTATGCACATAGCCTTGGGGAAGCACTGTAAAAGTCATTGTTGGCCTTCCCAATATGAAGGTGTGAAGGCGATGACTGGCTGGCTTGTCTTGTCAATGGAGATATTAAAGAAAGCATCTGCAAGATCTAAAGAAAAGAGAATTTGACATAACTGAGTCCTAATTTCATGTTACAAACAAGCAATTGTTGGGACTGTTGCATACAGTGGTGGTTTTACTTTATTAAATTCATAATAATCTACTGTCATGTGTTCTGTTCAATTGGGCTTTTATACTGGGAACACAGAACTATTAAAAAGAATGTGGGTAGTAATTATTATTCCCACGTTTTCTAATTCTTTGTTTGTAGTCATAATTTCCTGGTGCCCTCCTGGGAGTTTGTACTGTTTAGTTGCTACAGTTCTTCAGAGTGAAGTCATATTTACCAGGGACCACTTGGCTTTACACTCTTAGCACTGCCTTTATTACTCTACATCAGACATGGAATTCTTCTCTGGTAGTCTGTAAAGTGGCATGCTGGAGAATGGCAAATCCTAAAATAAATTTGGGTCCAGAAGAAATATACACAGTATAACTTTGGGGAAGTAATCATCCAATTTATAAAACTAAATTTTGCTGCTTAGCATAAATTGTTTTTCCCCATAGCCATTTATAGCCTTCACTGGTCCACCAAATCATGCTACTTTGTCATGAATTGAAGTACATTCAGCTCCCATGTCTACTAAGGCTCATACCATTTGTTAATTAATAGGGAACCAATAAATTGTTAATTCTACATGTGGCCTCTGATCTCTTGTATTCCTGGCTAGTATTCTCATATGGGAATTTATTTTTTGAGGTACTGGGGACCAGGGATTGAACTCAGGATCTAATATATGAGAAGCTGGTGCTCAACCACTGTGCCACATCAGCTCAACTTTATTTGGTTTTTCCATTTGTTTTGCTTATTGTGTTTGTTTGTTTGTTTAGGTTTTTTTTAGGAGGCCCCAGTAACTGAATCCAGGACCTCCCATGTGGGAAGCAGGTGCTCAATTTCTTCAGCTGCATCTGCTCCCTTCACCCTGAAATTTGACACCTCCCCTGGGTTAGGGGGAAAGGTGTCTGCCAAGTTTCTGCTTGGGGAGTGGAAGTTTCCTGTAGTTTGGGTGGTAACTTTTGACCTAGGTTCCCTTCTCCCCCAGGGTCTTAGCGGGTGGTCTTGAAAATCTTCTTTTCTTAGGGAATATACTCCATGTTTCAATAAAAGAGCATTAGGCTGCCCATTGATGGGCTCTCGATCAGTACCTGCAACAATAAGGTCTACCCACATTTGTTTAAGTGACAAAGAATTTGGACTATCATGTCCCTGGGCTGTCGTTCCTGCTGTCTGAAACCCAGTCCCCATTTTCTGCAGCTTTTCTGATTCCCTTAGATCTGCATTAGCCTGCACAGCTCGTGACACAGGGTGTCCCATTAGGGGTCTCAGAATCAACACCAGACATGCATGATAATTGTTGGGGGGCTGCTGTACAGTATCTTTTATTCCTGTCATAAAAGCTTTGGCATCAGACGCCACAAAATTGGTGACATAAATAGCATGTTTCATCCTTAATACTCACAAAACATTCTGTAACTCCTTCATGGATGGCCAATGTCAGGTTTCATTGGCTATGCCAAAGGGATGCTCATGGAAAGTATCAGAAATGTGTTGACTTTTATAAAGGGTATTTATTTTGGGTAAAATCCTACAGTTACAAGGCCTTAAAGAGTACATCTCAAGGTTATTTTCTCACCAAAGATGGTTGCCGATCTCTGTGAGGGTTCAGCCATCCTCTCTCTCAGTTACAGGATGGCATGTTGTTCATTTTATCCTGGGTATTATCAGCTGCTCAGCTGCTCTTTTCTCTTCAGCTGCAAACTATCAGGCAAATGGCTTATCTCTCTTGGGGATCCAGGAACAAAACTAAGTTCTTTCTCTCTTCTTCTGTGCCTTCTTCTGTATGTTTACTTGAGTAAGTGTCCATTTACATCAGGCCAACAAGAGGGTTGGGACTCAACCCTGAGTCATGTTCTAATGATGTGGTCAAATCAAAGCCCTAATCATAACAGGTAATTTAATAAAGACATGTCAGCTGAATCTAATGCATTCAAAATATATCACACCCACAGGAACAGACCAGTTTATAACCCTAATTGCTCTCTCTTTTGAGGATTCATATATAATCTCAAACTGCTATAGAGTATATGCCCTTCATTAGGCCAGGCATCCCTGTATCCATCAACCAAACATACCAATAGCAAAGCTGTATTTGCTTTGGTAGAGGTAATATATAAATGCTGATGTAGAGAAGGGTGAGTAGTGATGGATGCCAATTTACTCATTTCTATCCCTTCTGCTCCAGTGTCCCATAACCTTAGAAACCAGTTATGCAGTTACCTTTTAGATTTCTGCCTCTAAGTTTGCCATAAATCATCCAACTCAGCAACAGTATAGACCCTCCTCATTATGTGTAACATCTGCTTATGATTTTGGAGGTGCTGAGCCACAGAGAACTGATTTTGTAATGCCTTCTACTTTTGCTGTATTATAGCGCATACCCACGTGGTTCCTCATATTCCTCTACTTTCCATTCTTCCTCTGTTTCCTCATCTGAGGAAGAGTCCATAGTGTCCCACACCTTCAGGCCCACCCAGGGGTGATTAATATCCTCTACACTTGGACTCAAGGCAGCCTACAGCCCCTACACCAAAATATATACAAGCCAGGGTTTCTAACTGATCTCTAACTTGGTGCAGGCCTTCAATTCAAGAATCTTTCATCTTTGCCAGTTACTTCTAAGCATCATAAAGAGGCCTTTGCCACTTGTGCTGCCTCAGTAGCTGCTTGCAAGGGCCATGCTATAGTTGCCACTATGTGGAGGTCTCCCATATCCTTATTTAGGTTCAGCTGCTATGCTGCCTGCTATAGCACAACCAGTATACCTGCCAAAGATTTTTGGGTGTCCCTGTACTTTCTCAATGGTCCCCACTTGTCCAGGTGGGCCACCACCCCTCCCCACATGGATATTATAAGACTACCCCCATGGATTATCCTTTCACTGACTTCATGCCTGCTACTGTCAGCAGTTGTTTGGTCTCCTTGGTTGTGGCTTGCCAATTGTTCTGACCCAGCTCCTGAAGTGTATGGGACAGGGTGTCATCAAGACCAAAAAATGCACCTGGTAGAGTGTTAGACATAGCTTTATTTATTGGGATTTATAGACTGGAGAAGGTCTCCAAGTGTGGTGATTCAGAGAATGATGTTAGTGCTCTGCAAAGATTTGGTAAACATGAGGGGTAATATATGGGGTCTTAAAATAAAAGCATTTCATAACAGAATTACAAAAATGGGGTCTAGTTGTATTATTGTAAGAAAGAGCTGTGCAGCCTGGGAAAAATTACGGTCTACCATACCATCTGTACATTGTTCTCCTGTGAGGAGATTTGCTACATTTTCACTTGTGTTCTGGGGCATACAAGTGGCTGCATGCTGCAGGCTGAGTTTCGCTTGGGGAGGGGGAGTCAGGACCTGATTTTATCACAACATAAAAACCTACAGAGGAAAGGTCATCTTGCCCTTAAAAGAGATAGGGACAGTTCTTCATTATTCAAATCTGGAGGAACCCTTTGACTTTCAGTTAAACCCTCCATGAGCTCCAACTTCATATGCACTGGGAATAGGAGCAGATGCTCCAGTTGAGGTTGGGGAGCCACCCTACCCCTTCCAGGTTGTATATACCCTGCATTCCCCAGCCTTGAATTAGAGGAAGAAATGATCTGTCTACCCTATACTTGACGGGGTATACTATTTGGCACTGGGAACCCTCCTGCCTCACCATCAGTGCCAATGGCTAGACTCCTTCCCTTATAGCAGGTGCCAACAGGACTAGATAAGCAGGGAAGTCCAGGGAGATTTGTCTATGTACAAACTCCATTTTCAAAAAAAGTTTTCATTAACTCAAAAAATAATAATCTGGATTACAGGGAAGAAAATAAAAGAATGAAGACCTAGTTGCCTCATTAGTTTCAATCCATAATCCCAATAAGGCTGATATTGAATCCTTGCTCAGTAGTTTAGTAAAAGGAGAAGAGAGGAGGATGGTGATAGAGAAAGCAAAACAAGTGTCTGACAGAAAACAATAATAACCATAATAACCAATACATATATGGGAGTAAACCTAGTTGTACCTATCACCAACCCAATCTGGGACCCTAAAGAGATTGGAGACAGGAATAAATTAGAATATTATAAAGAAGGCATAATCATAAGCCTGGGAAATGGAGTCCCCAAGCCTAGGAAACTTCTAAGGTTCAAGAAATTATAAAAGATAAGAAAACTGTTCAGCCTTTCTGTAGAGAGTATTCCATGCATATCAGCAATATACTAATACAGACAGTGAAAACCAGGAAAATTTTGGAATTATTAATATGACTTTTATAAGGCACAGTTACACTGATATTCAGAAAAAGATAGAAAAAAAATGATTGGGGACACAAACTTCAAACTTCAAAATTAGCTGAGATTGCTTTTAAGGTTTATAACAATCAAGACTAGGCTAAGAAGGAACAATATCTGAAAATAAAAGTTGTCCTGTTTGGATCAGTCATGGATAAGGGAAACCATGGAGGAAATAGGGAGAAGGTAAAACTCAAGAGCATGCAACAATGGGTAATAGGCACCACCAAAGAATAATTACAGATGGAAAAATCAAATCCCTTTAATACAAAATATGTCTTGAAGATTTTCTCACAAATACAACCATTTGCTAAAATAATTTATTACATAAATTTCATGCAAATCAATTCCTTTACCTTAGGTGGTAAAAATTTCAACAGTGTAACAGGAGTAATTCTGATACCTGCCTCTGTTAATCACTAGAAGAAACTACCTAATAAAATGTACAAACTCAGGTCACACTTCTGCATAAGATGGTGGAGTAGGGTATTACAGGACTCCTTCCTCCAAAAGCAACTACTGGATAGGCAGGAACTGTATGAAAGACTTGTTCTGGAGCTCCAGAGGCCAGAGGAGCACTGTTCAGCATATAAGAAAGAGCAGGAACAAGGCTTTTGGAAACTGCAGTAAAAAACTGTGAGCAAGTCACTCAGCCATGGCTTTTGGCACACATCCCTCAATCCTGAAGTGAGAAGCTGAGGATCAGGTGCCTGGTTGGCTACTGCAAACATAGCGGGACCTGAAAACCCTCTTTTTCAAGAATGGGATATATGACAACATACAGGTCATTGGACTTGATGAGTGAATTTGTACTGCTAGGTCCAGGATCTGAACCACTCTTTTAGCCAGTTCTGAACAAGGAGCACCACAACCATTGTTTCAATTTCAGACTTTCCCCTGTCAGAGGTGGAACCAAAGGAGGATTAAAGACATAGCACCTTCTTTGGGTTGCCAGGATACTTTTCCAAAGAATGCCATATATTGGGCAGGTCAGGAAGTGCATCCTTGGGGAGCTGACACAATCTCTTTTTGGCATCCTTCCTGACCCTCTCCCCAGGGAAGTTTGGAACTGGTCTGGAGTCCCTTCATTGTCTACATGCCATGTTTTTTTCAGGGAATAATTAACTGAAGAAAATCTTTCTGGGTTGATATTCCTCGCAGAATTTGTCCTTTAGTCAAAAGCAGCTAGAGGCAATGAAAGGAGTGGAAAACAGAACTTTAGAGACAAAACAAAAACAAGCAGAATAGATAAAAATTCCCAGAAAAGAATAAAAAGAAATGAAGCTCTTTCTTGGAGGTGAAACAGTTGCACAAACAGTGTAATCTTAAAAATTGCACTGCATACCGCAGGGCAAAAATCAGATAAAGAAGAGTTGAATAATTCTGAGCAATTAAAGTTGGGCAAGTTTAGATGTGTAGAATAAGTTGACCCAAGTATCAAAGAAGAGCCTTAAAAAAAGTCAATCAACAACAAAACCCTAGACAAGAAAAAGAAACTGACCTCCAGAGTAAAGTCATCAAGATAATCAGATCTTAGACAGTAGCAAAAAATTTCAAGCCATACTAAAAAAACAGGAAGTTGTGGTCCAGTCAAAGAAACAAATTAAAAATCAGAAAAGACACAATTTGGACAAGTAATCAAAGATATTCAAACAAATCTCTTAAACTCCGAATCAATCCAATGAAGTAATATGTGCATAAAGGGATAAAAGATATTAAGAAGAAACTGGGTGAGTATAAAGAACTTGAAAGTGTCAAAAGAAGCATACAAGAACTTATGGGAATGAAAGTCACAATATAAGGGTTTAAAATACACTAGAGCTTGCTAGTCTCAGCTTGAAAGTCCTGCCACTATAAGAACATTGGCTCCTGTCCACACATATATTGTCCCCTCAGAGCCAATAAGTGCCTTGCTAGGTAAAAAATAATGGCTGTTACAACACACATGGCCTACATGAGGCTGCTGTCACAGTCCCTGCTGAGTTATGATACAGTCTATGAAGTTCAGTTGGGAGGGGCTAGGGCCCTGTGGGGCCACATTTGGCAGATGTCTTTACTGCTGTCCAAGTCTGATGCTCTTGTTTTGCTTTCTCTCTCTACTCTTGTTTCCTCTGAATCAACTACAACCATTCCAGATTCCACAGGTGCAATTTCTGTTCATATTTGGTGATGTCCTCTGCTTCACAAGTGGGATATTTTTCTTAGACAAGCTGGGTGTCAGAGCCAAAAGATTTAAATAAACATTTTTCCAAAGAGGATATACAAATGGCAAAAAATCACATAAAAAGATGTTCAACATCAGTAGCTTTTAGGGAAGTGCGAATCAAAACTGCAAAGAGATATCACTTCACACCTTCTAGGCTGGCCACTATTAAAAACAGAAGACTACAAGTGATGGAGAGAATGTGGAGAAATAGGAACACTCATTCACTGCTGGTTGGAATGTAGAATCATGCAGCCCTGTGGAAGACACTTTGTTGGTTCCACAGGAAGCTAAGTATAGAATTGTCATATGATCTGACAATCCTGCTATTAAATATATAACAGAAGAAATGAAAGCAAGGATGCAAACAGACATTTACACACTAATGTTCACAGTGGCATTATTCAAAATTGATAAAAGATGGAAGAAAATTAAATGCCCATCAACTTATGAATGGATTTTTAAAATATGATATATACAAATGATGGAATATTATTCAGCTGTAATAAGAAATGTGGTCCTGATATAAGCACCAACATGCATGAGCCTTGATGACATTATGTTGAGTGAAACAAGCCATACATTAAAGGAAAAATATTGTATTATCTCACTAATATGAACTGATTATTTTACTGTATGGATGGCTATTTCCAGCAAAAGGGCCTGCTTGGACTGGCATCATGAAGGAGAAACATATTTCTCAGTGAGGTGATTAATTGTGAGTGCACAAGCAATAAATGGAAAATCTTAGCAAAACTAGGTCAAAGTGAGAATGGGAGATATGGTTTTTATGGGAACGATAAGGGGTAGAGGAGAAGATAAACAAGTGGATCCAGGGGTCTTGTGAGGAGGGTATGTGCAATTTCTCAATCTTGCATTGTCTCAAGCACATCCAACTTATTCTTGTTGTCCCAGTTTCAGTGATCTATCAACCATAGTTCAGATTTAGATTGGTGCTTCTGATGCTATTCTGTGGTTTTGCCTTTAGCTGTTATTTTATTCCTGTTATTCTTATAAACAGAATTGGGAAAGTCTGGTTAATGTCCTTCTGGGAACTAAGTGCAAAGAGTAAACTTTAAGAATTTAATTAATAGAAAATTATCTCATTTATGTCTGGGGAGATCCGAGTGATTAAATGAAGAAATTTTAATAAGTATATTTTGCAGCTATCAAATCCTACCTTGTGTTTGTAGTCTTCTTATTCTTAAGAAGATATATTTTGTGAGATTTCCTCCTATAGGGGAGATGGGTGGAGTAACTTGTATAGTTACTTCCTGCTGGCCATAGGTAAAGGAAATTTTCATATTATTTTGGAGGATGCCTAGATATAAACACACATAGACAATATATAGTCAACAGCAAGACAAGCATATGGCAAGGAAAATAAAGACAATAATTAGGAGAGTTATTTATCTCATAGGCAAGTTCATTTCTACCTAGAAAATGAGTCACTTACCAAGACTTTTAACCTTCTCAATATCCCTCTCCATATGATCCAGTACAGGGTAGATATTATCATATTAATCATGTACAGTACATAATACTAATCAATGCACAAATTTTATTTTTATTTTTTGAGTTGCAGTTAATATATCTATGCTACAGGTTTGCAATACCATATATATTTTCCCTCCATGCAATACCATGTATATTGTCCCTCCATAGGAGCAGGACATAATGGCAATTGTATTTCTTTAAGTGCTACTCACCTTACTCTGGCAATTATTGCTCTACTTGATATATCCTTCACACAGCCACCACACTCCAGGAATATTCATCCTGGAGAGAATAGGAAGTTAGGCTCCAGTGTTCCACAAGCTTGTTGCATAGCATCCTCTGGCACTAAGAAACAGAGCCAATCTGGAGGCAATGTCAAGCCATCACTGGCTAGCATTGCTGCAGGAGTCCAAAGCAGTAATGTATTTCCATCTACTTCAGGAGCAGATACTTCAGGAGATATAGCAGATACTTTTATTGTTTTAGGGGTCATACTGAATGATTTAGCCAATAACTCAAATGGAGAGCCACAATGCATAGCAGTGGGTGCCTGGTTTAAATGCAAAAGAGAGTCTGACAAGACTGAAGTCAATCTCTTTCAATTTTTATACACTTTCTAAACACTTGTCTTTCAACTTATATCAAATGAACTTAACTATTTCCAGTACTTCACTTTTTACGAGGAGAAAGAACAAATCTTTGCAATAGTTTGAAATGAAAAGATACTTTTTAGCGTTTGATTTTGAGAAAGAAAATTGTCAAAAATTTTTAGGATTGAACATTATGTTCTTTTAAAAGTGAGAAAACTTGTTTTTCTCAAACGACCAACATCATAGTATGGTTAAAGTACAAGAAGCTATTGTGATAAAATAGACTTTCTGCTTTGAATACTGATTATTCAGGAGAAAAACTCCCTATAAACTTTTACTAAACAAACTAATGATTTAAGAAACTTTGTCACTTTAACTGAGAGGGAATAAAATTTTAGTTTTGTATCAGCATATTTTTGATAGTAAGGCTTTTAAAACTTTATTGATAGACTCATCAAATTTTACCCAAATTTTGCCACAAAAATTCCTTTTCCATGAACCTTCTGCACTTTCTGTATTCATTCAGGTTTTGTTCCACATTTTGTTCTTTCTGAATAACAAGTGTTTTTATCTAAGGACAATATTACTCTCTTTTTCCTTAACTCAAAAATACATTCTATATACCTTACATACTTAAGTTACCAAAATGATTTTGGCAACTCTTTCCAAGCAAACTTCTTACAATATACAGTTACCATCAAGATTAAACAAACTAGTAAGAATAATGATTCAACTTGGTTATATGCAAACATAACTTCTCTTTATTTTAAATACCTAGTAGCATGAATATTAGAATATTGATAGCTCATAGGTTTTCAGAAATATAAGCTTTCTTTAGTTTACTATTTTATTAGTATTTCGGAGAGCTATATAATGAAATGTTTGCAAAGACACATTTCTGAAATTGCTTTCTGGATGCAAGTTGGAAGGGGATGCTTGTTGTTATCAGGGCTAAACTGTGATTGAATTTCAGGCTTACAAAAGCAGCCAGCATTTTTCTATTTTTCCTCTTTTTACTTTTATAGAGTTGTCCAGTTCAAAAGTTACTAAACTTTAACAGCACCAATTTTATTAATGTGGCTATCCAGGCCCAAATAGAATTAACATGGAAACAAAACACAGAACATTAATGCTGCTAAGTTTTTCTACTTCTCCAGCAATTAAACCAATTCCATTTTTTATTTCTTTTATAAAACAAATCCAATCACAATATAGTATTGAATTTAAAGACTCATTTTTGGGTCTTTTCACTCTCATCCAATTTCTACTGTGGTGAGGCATCATTGCAGTATAAATACATATATTTTTTCTTAAGGGTTTCCCCTCCAAATTCAGACTAATTTTCCAACTCAGAGGAGATATAGCCAGCACATCCTGAGAGTTTCCCGTGGCTAGGCAACACCAACAGAAGTAATAAAGACAGATCCTTAGGAACAGGATCTCCTCAAAGTCAATTTCCCCAACTTCAAAGCAAAAATGTGATTTCAAAATCAACAGGTAATTTCCAAATCTGAATTGCAAGTTCCTAGCAATGAGCAGACTGACAAAGTGAACATAAGCACAAATCAGAATAAAAGAGAGAATTTCACACACTTATCTAAGAGCAGGAAAGTCTCAACTTCAGAGTCACCTTCACACAATGTGTCCAGTTACCACCAATGTCACAGACCTCACCCAGAAACTCCAACCTTGGTCCTCCAGGGAAATAAACAAGCAGTTGCTAGGCACAGAGCTGAGGGATCTGAATAAGCCCCATGGATGAAAAGACATGGATTGCGACTGCTCTGGGGACTGTGTCCCAGAGCAGTTTGGCTCCTGACTGGCTTGCAAAATTTGTTACTATAAGCATGGCTGTTTCTAATAGAAAGGTGTACCTGTTCCAGCACCACAAAGTAGGATCATGTCTTTCAGTGAGAAGGTGATTTATTGCAAGTGCAAAGCAAGGAACTATTGGAACCTTTCCAAAATCAGTTCAGAGAAAGTACGGGAACTAGGGTTTTTATAGGTAAAAGAGAGGGGTAGGGGAGAAAAAAAACAGGTAATGTCAGGGGTTTGTGAGGGGAATATATGCAATTTCTTAATCTTGCATTTCCTCAAGCACATCCAACTTATTCCTGTTGTCCCAGTATCAGTGATTTATCAATCAAAGATTAGATTTAGATATTGGTGCTTCAGATGCTGTTCTGTGGTTTTGCTTTGAGAAGTTATTTTATTCCCATTATTAATTTAAGCAGAACTGGAAAGGTCTGGTTAATGTCCTTTTTGGAACTAAGTACAAAGAATAAATTTCTAAAGTTAGATTAATAGAAAACTATTTCAGTTATTTCTGTGAAGGTCCAGTGCTGCTTAAATGAAGAAATTTTAGTAAATATATTTTCCAGGTATCAATTACAATAAGCAAACTCATAGAGTTAGAATCTAGAATATATGTAACGAAGAGAGAGAATGAGTTTAGGTAATAGGGAGCTGTGGCATAATTTGTACAGAATTTCTAATTATGTTGATTGTAAATGTTTAGAAATGGATAGGGGTGATGGCAGCAAATCATTGTGGGTATAATTAACAGCACTGGATCTCATGGTGAAGGTGGTTGAATGGGAATGTTTAGGGTTGTGTATGTCACTAGAATGAAAACTATATGATAAAGTATGGGACTCCAGTATATTCTTTCATGAACTATAAGAAATGTGCTTCACTATTACAAGGTGTTACTAATAGGGTGGTATATAGGAAAAATAAACCTAATGTAAATTATGTACTATACCTAACAGTAATGTTTTAATATTCTTCCAATTGTAACAAAGATATAACACCAATGCTGTGTCAATGAAAGAAGGTATAAAACATAATTTGGTTTTCTTTTGGTGCAATGAAAATATTCTAAATTGATTGTGGTGATAAATGCACACCCCTTTGACTATACTGAGAGTCAATATGCACTTTAGTTGGATTTTATGGTATGTGAATATATCTCAATAAAACTTCCTTAAAAGGAAGTATAAAGTCATTGATTGAGAGAAGCTAATGTTGAAGATATCAAGAAGAATATCTTCTCAACTAGATGCTCACTGTGATTGGGCTTATTGAGTCTGGAGTTGTTTGGCTTTCAGATAGAACTTCAGAAAGTCTGGTCTCAGGTGAATTCAAACCCTGCTCCAGCTCAAATATCATAATATGTGCTGAAGAGACTCAAGAATGGTGTTTGGATAGTAATAGTTAAACCGAAGTCCATGGAACATTGTAATCATGAGAGATAGATAGATTTTAATTAAGACAGTAATGAAAAGTTAACAGTGAAAAAATCAAATTATATGAAATTTCACATTTCAAAAAATAACCTTTGTTGAAGTTCAAACCCCAGAAATTTAAGGCATCTTAGGAAATAAAATGATAACACCATTCATTATTTTACTTCATCACTAGGAAATTGACATGCCTACTCATTTTACCACCACAAAATAAATAGCACATATCCACTTTATTACACACTATTAACACTTATTTCCATAATGAATCCAACCTATCAGAAAATTGCTCGCTTGATAAAGACAGTTATTATTCATCAGAATGTAATAACTATCAAATTCACTTGTGAGCTGCCTTATTATCCATCTTACTTTGACTAAGACACTTGCCTCAATACTGTCTTTTGGCTTAGTTAAATAGCAGCTGTCCAGATCTGGGGCATAAACCTCCCCATATTGTGAACCCTGCTTCTGTGGCCACCACTCTCACCACACACAGATCTCACCCAAAGCCCATGGTAGTTCCCAGATTATAAGCTACTCATCTCCCTGCCTTTAGACCACCAGTCCCTTCACCTTTTCACGCACATTTTCTTCAAATTAACCAATCCTTAACTCATGCAGGAAAGCTACTAACCCCTGAACCACATTAAAGGCACAAACCCATGGATTCCTCTTGCTCTGCTTGTTGCCTCTTACCTGTTGGTTGAGCCAACTGAACTGATCACATTTCTCATCAGCCCCTCATGGCACCCTTGTCTCTCTCTGGGGCCTATGAGTAGCAATCTTTCCTCATGAATTTTGGCCCCTGTTTCTCTTTGTTTTGCACCTGACATCAACCCACCCAGACCCATATTTAAAATCCAACATAACTAACTCAGAACTAGTGGTGCTGTGAGCAGTATGTGCTGGTCACACCATGTGAAATGAAACATATTGACTTTTGACTGCTCTTACTCACTGGCTTTCTCAGATAGCTAAAACTATTTGGGAGCAATCCATGGCTTCCTCTCTTACATCTGTGCTGCTGTGTGCTGTTGCCTGTTGCTTCTGCTAGGAGTTTCCTAAGTTTGTGACTTCAAATTGACCATTCTATAGATAGGAGTCCTCCCTAGGATCCATAAAAGTGCAGCCTTAGTATAGCAACAGAAGAAATTCTGTGGTTTCAAGCATTTCCCCAACACAAGCTGGTGTCCAGTGATACAGACACTAAGCAGCATTGGCTAAATAATGAAAGTCTTGTTGCAGTTCCTGTAGTAGGAACTTGCAAAGTAGGAAATGGGCAACCTCAGTGGAGCAGTAACTTTTGAGTAAAGTGCCTAGGGTTAAACACACAGGAGTCAAAAAAGGTGAGTGCTAGACCTGCCAACATCTGGACCACAGCTTTTGCCTTTCTGTTCTTCATTACCAATAATTTCAACTGTTTAATTTCTCAGTTCATGGGTTCTTTCTTTTGACAGTTCTAATCTGCTCTTGAAAACATCTAGTGCATTTTTCAATTTAGTTATTGTGGTTTTATCTACAGTATTTCTGATTGATCCCTTTTTTAAAAAAAATAGATCTCTTTATTGAAAACTTCATATTTTCATTCTTTTTTCACTAATATTCTTTAGTACTGTCTCTGTGTTTTTCTTTATCTCCTTGTGCATACCAAAAAGAATTTTTCAGGCTTTCTGTGGCATGTACAAAATAATTTTTCTTTGTTTTTGGTTTCTGACATTTTATCTTATTCTGTTAGATGGTGCTTCATTTCCTGTTTCTTGTAATCCATTGTTTCATACTGCATATTTTAAAATTTTCATGTGTTGATTCTGGGGTTCAGTCTCTGAGAAGAGTGCTCCGTAATTTGGTTTTCAACTAGAGATATGACAGATATTTCCTTGAGTACAAGAAGGTAACAAAAATAAACAAACCAATGCAAATATCATCGTTCACAGTCTTTGCAAATTGTCTTTGTGTTGACTGGTGCTCTCCTTTAAGTGTACTACCAATGACATGAGACTAGACAAAAGTGTGGGGTCCTTTCTGACATTTCTGAGTCTGTACCTTGTCCTTGGCATGCATTCAAAACCTTAAAAATTACCCAATATACAAGGATATGAATGTGCCCTCTGTTGCCAAAGAAATAGATTACTCCCAAATCCTGTATATCTTATTGCATATCTTAAAGTCACTGATGCTTTGTTCCATGCAGATTTCACATAGTTGCTTCTTCCACTGCTTTACCTCTGAATAAGTTACTTCTGCCTGCTGGGCGTTTTCTCGAAAGTAAGTCAGAAACCATAGTCCTGGTTCAGTCCTTTAAACCACCACCCACAGAAAGGCACAGACATAAAGTCAAACCATTATATGCATAGGGATTATTCTGTTCCCTCCCAAACAGGGCCAGGTATCCAAAATAAGAGATAGGCCAGTGCACACTGCATGAGGAAGGGTTTGGGGAGGTGACAATAACAGTAGTTTGAATTTCTCACACTATTTTCTTTGTGTTTTCTTGATTAAGCTCTCACCCAGTTACTACAACATTTTAAGAACTTTCTCAAGTTTCATTTGGAAGACTTTGCAATATTTTATAGTTGTTAAAATATTCTGTGAGTGTGCTGAACCATAAAGCACCATGCACTGCCACCCTTTTCAACCAGCAGGAGTGTTTGAGAAAGGTTATTTTTAAAAAGCATTTTATAAGTGAATATAAGTGTATGGAAGTGAGAGGAAAAATCATTTTCACTCAGTTTTAATAACTAAGTAACATGATTCACATCTTTGTAAGGAAAAATACATTTAAATAGTGTTTTCTAAGGAAACTAAAGACATAGAAGTGAGTGAAACATTTCTTTCACATGGTTTCTGAAACTAACTTGAGATTTTCAGCTATGATAAAATTTTATTTAAATAGTGATTTGTAAGTGAGCCTAAATGCATAGAGGAGAGTGAAACGTATTTTATTCAGTTCTCCAAACTAAATAACATGTGTGATATACAGATTTCTAAGAGATTGTTTCCTTTAAGCAATGTTTTGTAAGTTAAGATATGAGTCTAGAAGGCAATAGAGATGCATTTATTTTAGTTTTCAAAAATATTTAAGATATTTGAATTCCAGCTTTGTAAGATAATATTTACAAAACTCAGTGTAATGTAACTAAAAGTCAGTGAAACGTGTACTTCCCTCAGTTTTGCATATGGAGGAATATTTTGGATTTACATCTTCATAAGTTTAAGTTTCATATTTAGAGTGTATTTTTTCACTGAAGATTAGTGCATATAAGTGAAATAAACTTGTGCTTCAGTGTTTCTCACAGACATATGTCAATTTCATTTTTCTAATATAAAATTTCTTTTAAAAAGTGATTTGTAAGTAAAGATCAGTGCACAGTAAATAGCGAAACATATGGCATATTCAGTTTTTTAAACTAAGCCAAATATATAATTTATAGATTTCTAAGAAAAACATTCAGTTAAACTGTATTTTGTAAGTGAAGTGCATAGAATTGAGTGATACTTGCATTTCACTAGTGTAACCGTTGGGGAATTTGATGTAATTATGAATTCCAAAAATTGGATCATGCCTGTAATCTGATCTGTTAATCTGGGCATGATTGAATTATGATTAGGGCATTGCCTGGGCCATGTCAGTCAGTAGGGCGTTGAGCCCTACCCCCTGGTGGGTGGGGAATTAAATATAAAAGGCAAGGCAAAGAACAGAGTAAAAGCAGTCTTTTGAGAAGCAGTTTTAATATTAAAAAGAAGGCCCCAAGAGAAGAGAAGCAAGCTGTTTGCCTGATCGTCTACAGCTGACCTTGTGGAGGAAACAGGAGCTAAGCCTGGAGAGAAACGTAGCCCCAGAAGCCTGAACTCTGGCAAACGCAGGCAGCTGTCTTGCTCTAACACATGGCAATGGACTGTGGTGAAATAAAAATCTTAATGCTTTATGGCCTGGTAACTGTGGGCTTCTACCCCAAATAAATACCCTTTATAAAGTCCAAACCATTTTTGGTATTTCACATTAGCACCCCTTTGGCTAACTAATACAGAATTTGTTACCGAGAGTGGGGTAGTGCTTTTGTAATTACCAAAATGTTGGAAAGGTTTTATAAATGGGTAAGGGGTATTTTTTAGAGGAATTGTGAAATGCTTGATGGAAAAGGCCTAGATCACTTTGAAGAGACTGTTAATAGTAATATGGACGTTAAAGAGACTTTCTATGATAACTTAAAAGTAAATGATGAAACTTTTATTGGAAACTGGAGGAAGGGCAATCCATGTTTTAAAGTTGCAGAAAACGTAGCAAGATTAACTCCTGGTGTTATATGGAAGACAGAAATTGAAAATGGCAAACCGGGCATATAGCTGAAGAACTTTCCAAGGTAAATTCGGAGAATGCAGCTTGGCTTCTCCTTGCAGCTTATAGCAAAATACTAGATGAGCGAAATACACTAAGGACTGAACTTTTGGGCACAAAGAAAACAGAAACTGATTCTGGAACTTCCAAGTTTCTGGAAATCAAATTCCCAGATGAAAATGCCCTATTTGAAGACTTTACTAAACTTGGAACTTGTAAATCAAAATTGAAGATGCAGTTATCTCGGAAAGACTTGTGGAAAGTCTTACTGTCTGATGGCTTGAACCCCTGATTCCTGCATGCTAAACCAACAAAGTTTTTGAGAGAGCTGTATGAAAAAAAACATTGTCAGCTTGGACAAAAGAGGACATGGAAAGGAGAGATTGAAAGAAAATCAGCTTTAAGAAGAAAACCATGAAAGCAGAGATCTGGGATTAAGACATCTCCTTGGGCCAAGAGAGGATCCCCACCCATGTGTACAGAGAGGGTGAGTTTTCCCCAGCAGTTGAAGAGGGTGGATGTCCCCACCCGATGTTCTGGGAGAGTTTTGCCACCCCAGGGTGCAGGGAGAGTGGAGCACATTCCTCAAAGATTAGGGCGGTTAAGGTCAGCACCCCATAGGTCTGAGAGGGGTGTACCTGTCCCCCACGGATTAAAGAAGGCCAGGTCGTCAACCCATTGCTCCAAGAGGGTTGAACCTGTATGCCAAAGGTTAGAGAAGGCCAGGTGGTCAACTCATTGCTCTGAGAGGGTTGAACCTATATGCCAAATGTTAGGGGGAATGTTTTCTTCACCTCACTGTACTAGGGGGGCTAAGACTCTAACCCAAAGATTGGGTAAGGTGTGGCAATCACCCCAACACCCTTGCAGGGTGAGGTCTGGAGCTTGGTCAACACCCAGATGCTTGAAGAGGGTGGAACCAAGAAAGTGGCAATTGGGCAAGCCTGTGGAGAGGGTGGGTCCCCATGTGGTCCCAAGGAGAAGAAACCAACGACTTAAGAATAACTCTCAGTCTTTGAAATCAAATGGAGGATGCCCTGCAGGTTTCCTGAACTGTAGAGGATCCATGACTCATGTTTATCATCCCAATTTCTCCTTATGATATTGAAATGTTTATCCTTTGTCTTTCCATTTGTGTATTGGAAACAGTTAAATGGTTTTGTAAGTTTCAGAGGTCTACAGCAGACAGAATTTTGCCTGAAGACAAACTGTATTTCTTTAAACTGCCTATGATATGATTTTCTACTTAAATTGTTACTGATTTAAGTGTTTTTGAGAATTGTAATGTATTTTTGGAATTCAGAGGGTGGAATGTAACCGTTGGGGAATTTGATGTAATTATGAATTCCAAAAATTCGATCATGCCTGTAATCTGATCTGTTAATCTGGGCATGATTGCATTATGATTAGGGCGTTGACTGGGCCATGTCAGTCAGTAGGGCATTGAGCCCTACCCCCTGGTGGGTGGGGAATTAAATATAAAAGGCAAGGCAAAGAACAGAGTAAAAGCAGTCTTTTGAGAAGCAGTTTTAATATTAAAAAGAAGGCCCCAAGAGTAGAGAAGCAAGCCGTTTGCCTGATTGTCTACAGCTGACCTTGTGGAGGAAACAGGAGCTAAGCCCGGAAAGAAATATAGCCCCAGAAGCCTGAACCCTGGCAAACACAGGCAGCTGTCTTGCTCTAACACATGGCAATGGACTGTGGTGAAAGAAAAAACTTAATGCTTTATGGCCTGGTAACTGTGGACTTCTACCCCAAATAAATACCCTTTATAAAGTCCAAACCATTTTTGGTATTTCACATTAGCACCCCTTTGGCTAACTAATACAACTAGGTTTTCCAAGTGAGTAGCATATATGATTTACAGTTTACAATGCCACCAATAATATAAAAGGGTACATATTCCTCCAAAGGCTCATCACCTAATCAGCACGTTTATTATCATTATTATTATTAGTGTTAGTAGTGGTAGTATACTATTTTGAGTGAAGAGGTAGCTCATTGCATTTTTTAATATACTGAGTCTTTAGATTTATTTTATGTATATATTTCTTCCCCCAGCCTCATTGTTTGCACTTGCTCTGTGCTGTGTCTTTAGTAGGAAATGGGAACTGAATCTAGTATATGTGACTTTTTCACTTCCAGAAAGGAAATTCCTCTCACCAACTTTTCTATGGTCTCTGGCCTATGGCTTTTGTTTTAATTATATTTTTTTTCCCTTTTGTACCTGTAGTCAGATCAGCTCCACTCCTTCTTGTTTAGCTTTTCACTCCAGATTTCATCAAAGTTATTGCTCTAAGGATCAGAGCCCTTTAATTCATTGAATTTCTGCCCCAAAAACTTCAAATTTCAGGGACACAGACCTATGCCTTGAGTCTGTTTTTCTTTGATCCAGTTGAGTTTGATTAACAAGGTCACCCTATATGTTCATATAGGAGAACTATTCTTTAATAGTGGAATGTGTGCAGATGACTTAGCCACCCCCATGATTCAATCTTCCTTCATGGACTCATATTGAATGTGAAAATCCTAAGGATATCACCATTGCTCAATCAGGACTCAGAGACCTGCCTTTAGATGCACTTGTGCCACCAAACCTCTGCCATAGTTGATACAAGCTGCCATGCAGATCTGAATTTGATAGAGAAGCCCAGAGGGATCTATTTGTCCTGAGGTAGTCTAAGCATATTTAGATTTCTTTTTCTAATTCAGCATTTGTTGAATTGCTCTTGATAAATGATCATCTTCTAGTGTTTTGAGAAAATATATTCTGCCTTTTTATCCACTGTTTCCAAGTTGAGATGTTCATCAGAGTGTTTTACAGTGCATCTTGGTGACAACAGTTGCCCATTAAGTCTTTTTTTTTTAGGAGAAGTTTTAGGTTTATGTTAAAATCATTCAGGAAGCACAGAGATCTCCCACCCCCCCATCACACATGCAGTTTTCCATATTTTTAACATTTTGATTTAGAATGACATATTTGAAATAATTGATAAAACAAAATTTTTATAATTATGTTACTAATTGTATTCCATAGTTTTTATTAGGTTTCACTGTTTTTCTTGTACAGTGTTGTTTGTTGTGTGTGATTTTGACATCTCTGCTTTTTAATTTGTGGTCAGCTAGTACTATGACAGATATTATTTTAAACAACTGGAGACAGGGGAAAGAGAAGAACAAGAAAAACAGAAAACAATCTCCTTGTCTCTTCAATATTTTGGCTAGGTTGGGGCAAACCTTCAATTCTTAGCCAAGTTCTTTAAAACTTCCTTAGTCTTGAATTCTTATGTTTTGAGTCTATTGATTAGCCAGCAGTGAAAATTTATTGTATTCTCATGTCATTTCTCATCATATATCATGCCTAGCACATGGCATACATGTTTCTTTGTAGTTTCTCTGTATACATCTGATGTTTTACAAAGCCATTATTCCCCCAAAACAACTCTTTCCCTAGGTTTTCCTCTCAGCCTTACAGTCTATTATTTGCCTCAATTATAGTCCCCCTATCCAGGTTATAACAGTTTCTTAACTTACTTTTCAGTCATTTCAAGGAATTTCATCTGCCCAGCCACTATTTAAACTGAGGAAGTTCTCAGCTGACACAAAAATAAATAACCTGCATTAGTTATACCATAGATGGGTCAATACAGATAAGCACAAATCATTTGACCATGATCTGCCCTTCTCCCTCTCAAATTTGTTACTCTCCCAGGAAATGTGGGCTCCCATCTTCAAGACAATGTAAGATAAAATATCAGGAAGCTCTCCTGCAAATGTCTAAATTGCCTTGATTGTATTCAGTCAGTTTCAGTGCTATACACAATTGATTATATTTCAGAGTTCTGAAAAAATTGATTTTGACAGATTTCCTCAATTTTTCTGTGACAGAACAGGCTCTTAGAACTCCAAATTTGCTAATTTCCCAGGCATTATCCCCCGAAATAGGTGTGTTTTTTATACAGCATTCAACAATTAGTTAAAAATAAAACAAATGTAACATCAAGCCATATCAAACATGTAAAAATAAATCTATTGACTACTGTAACAATTTATTCATGAGTACTAGAATATATCATGGTGAAAAATTAAATCAAACCTGAATATGGAGAGTTAGAACTAATTCATATACAAGAAAACTTTACATTTTTAGGATATTATTTCTTACCAAAATATCTACTAAATCCAATGTAATATGAAAAAATGCCAGTAGTTTTCTTTATAGTGTTTACTTTAAAAATTATTTATGCATGAAATTTATATAATAAAACCACAGATTCAATATTCTAGACTATTTTGAAGATAATTAAGTTGGATAATTTGCACTGACAGAATTAATGATTTCTACAGAGCATAAGCAATTAACTCATATGGTATTCATGAAAAGACTGGTAAATAGACCAATGGAACAGAATCAAGATTGCATATATGCATCCACATATAACTTTGCACTAATATATAACAAGGTAGCAAGTCCATTCAAAGGGTAGAAGAATGGTTCTTTCAATAAAAGGTACTGGAAAAAATTCATACCTACTGTGATGGTTAAGCTCATGGGTCAACTCAACCAGTTAATTGTGTCCAGATGTTTGGTCAAGCAATCACTGGGCTAATCATAACACTAGAGCATTTATGGACTTTGGTCACCAGTGAGTTTACTGCATGGATGGCTGATTACATTTGCATCAATCAGGAAGATTGCATCAGCAATGGAGGATGCTTTTATCCAATTGTTGAATGCCTTAAAAGGTGAATTGATTTCAAAATTCAGAGAGAATTTCCCAGCTCTTCTTTGGACAGCCAACTTCGCCCAGAAACTCATCAAGAACCTTTCACTGGACTTTCATTGGAGCCCCTGGTTTGGAGCCTGCATGTGGAACCTGGACTTGTGCATCCCCACAGTCATGTGAGAGACCCTTATAAAATCTCATATTATTGACAGATATCTCCTGTTGATTCTGTTTCCCGAGAGAACCCTGACTAATACAGCTTGGTACTGGGAGTGGTTCTTGAGAAGTCTTAAACATGGATGTCTGAGGTGGTTCTGGGAGTTTTGCAATTGGTTCTCTACTCCACTTGGACTCAAGGGTACTGATGACTCCCTATTCAATAATGAAGAGGTTGTTAACAGTCCATGGCATGAACTGGAAATAGAGATATGCAAAATAGCATCATTGGATTCCCCTACTTCCATGCTTATAAGAAGCAATGATCTGGGTGAATGTTTTCAACACCTTAACAGAATTTTGTGGAGTCAAAGGTTATAAGGATGTTGGCTGGGTCCTCCTAGATACTCTGGATACAGTTACAAAAGAAAGAGATGAGCTAAAGTCCTCAAATTTGAAACTTAAATGCCACATGAATGATGTGAAAGTTGCTCTGTGTGCCCCGAAAGAAAATCTTGTCTCCTGTAGCCACAGACTTGAGATATCTAAGAATCAAACCCAGACTCTCATTGTATGAGTAGCAGAATTACAGAGGAAACTAAAACCTCAACCCCTCAGGGTTTCTGCAATTAAAGTGAAGTCATTGATTGGAAAGCAGTGGAACCCCGAAGATTGGGATGGAGACATATGGGATGATGATAATATTGGTGGAGACATTGGAACCCTAAATTCTGCTGAGACTTTACCAGATAAAACTGCAATGGCTTGGCCTGTGGAGACCATACTTTGTGTACCATGTATCATCCAGCCTCCAGCCTGCCCCAGGGAGTCCAGACCTCCTTCCAGTGCTGAGGTGGGTACCAGCCAAACTGAAGCCTGCACTGCCCAGCTTCTGGCATGCCCCAGGGAGTCTGGACCTCCTCCCAGCCCTGAGGCAGGTATCAGACAAACTCCAGCTTGTACTGTCCAGTCTCCAGTATGCCCCAGAGAGTCTGGACCTTCTCCCAGCCATGAGCAGGTACCAGCCAAAGTTCAGCATGCATTGCCCAACCTCTATTCTGCCCTGAGGAATTTGCATTCCAACCCCTGCCTGAAGAGATTAATCCTGTCTCACAGAAAAATGCAAAGGAATGCCCTGAGGTCAGTAGCTGCAAGACATTTCTAATCCTTCTCCTTAACCACACCCACCACCCCTCTTGTCTTCAAGACCTTTTACTAGACTAAAATCACAATAAGCCCCCAAAGGTGAAATACAAAGTGTGACCCATGAGGAAGTATGTAATATTCTGAAAGACTGCATGAGTTTTCCACCTTATATAGACAGAAATCAGGGGAATATGTGTGGGAATGGATACTAAGGGTATGGGATAATGCTGGAAGGAATATAAAGTTGGGTCATGCTGAATTTATTGATATGGGTCCACTAGGCAGAAATTCTGGATTCAACGATATAGCATGAGGGGTTAGAAAGTGCTCTAGCAGTTTGTTTGGGTGGTTGATTGAAACATGGACCAAAAGATGGCCTAGCATGCCTGAGTTTGAGATGCCCGATTTGCTAAGGTATACAGTAGATGAGGGGATTCAAAGGCTTAGAGAGATTGGAATGCTAGAATGGATTTATCATTTGAGAACTGCCCACTCACCCCAGGAATGTCCAGAGGACACACCTTTAACCAAGACTATGAGGAATAAATTTGTAAGACTAACCCCATCTTCTCTGAAGAGCTCTGTGGTTGCTCTTCTCTGTAGTCCAGATATTACTGTAGGGAGGGTTGTAATGGAATTAGAATCCTTAAACATTATGTGGATGATCAGATATTGGTCTGGTAAAAGTCAAGTATCGGCAGTTATATGGCGTTACCTAATACATCATGGAGTACCTAGAAATAAAATACATGGACAGTCTACTAAATTTCTTCTGGATCTGTATAAGCAGAAGTGTTCTAAGTCGAGTGAACAAAACCCTAACTTAAATGCAGACACAGAGAATCATAGTCCCTTAATCAATTCCCAGACTTGAGAGAGTTTACAGACCCAGAGCCCCTTAAATGAGGAGAAGGCCTGGTCCCCTTGGGGAAAGATACTGTTAAACTGCCAAAAATTTATACTGTTAATCTTCCTCCCACCTTTTGCCAGGGAGACCTACACCCTTTTGCCAGAGTAACTGTGCTTTGGGGAAAAGGAAATGATCAGACATTTGGGCGATTATTAGACACTGGCTCAGAAGTGACATTAATTCCAGGAGACCCAAAATGCCACTGTGGATCACCAGTCAGAGGAGAGGCTTATGGAAGTCATGTAATTGATGGAGTTTTAGTTCAGGTCCAACTCATAGTGGGTCCAATGGTCTCCGGACCCATTCTGTGGTTATTTCCCCATTTCCAGAATGCATAATTGGAATAGACATACTCATTAACTGTCAGAATCCCCACATTGGATCCCTGACTTGTGGAATGAGGGCTATTATGATTGGTAAGCACATTTAGAAGCCATTAGAACTCCCCCTACCTAGCAAAAGAGTAAATCAAAATCAATACTGGGTTCCTGGAGGAATTGCAGCGATCAGTGCCACCATCAAGGATTTGAAGGATGCAGAGGTTGTGATTCTCCCCACATCCTCATTCAACTCTCCTATTTGGACTGTACAGAAAACAGATCTTGGAGGATGACAGTAGATTATCATTAAATTAATCACGTGGTGACTCCAATTGCAGCTGTTGTCCCAGATGTGGTATCGTTTCTTGAGCAAATCAACATATTGTCTGGTACCTGGTATGCAGCTGTTGATCTGGCAAATGCTTATTTCTCAATTGCCATTAGAAAGGACCACCTGAAACAGTTTGCTTTCAGCTGGCAAGGCCAGCAGTATTCCTTCACTGTCCTGCCTCAGGGATTTATCATCTCTCCAGCCCTATGTCATAATATTGTCTGCAGGAACCTTGATCATCTCTCCCTCCTATGAGACATCACACTCATCCATTGTATTGATATCATGTTGATAGGACCTACTGAGCAAGAAGTAGCAAAGACTCTAGATGTATTTGTATTGGTAAGGCATTTGTGTGAGAGAGGATGGGAGATAAACTCAACAAAAATACAGGGTCCTTCCACCTCAGTGAAATTTCTAGATATCAAGTGGTGTGGGGCATGTCCAGATATCCCTTCTAAAATAAAGGATAAGCTGATGCATCTGGCTCCTCCTATTACCAAAAAAGAAGCACAACACTTAGTTGGGCTCTTTGGATTTTGGAGACAACACATTCATCATTTGGATGTGCTTCTCCTGCCCAATTACTGAGTGACCATGATTCATGGGCTGCTGTCAATGGTTTTGCTGGATGGTCAGGGACTTGGAAGGAACATGATTGGAAAATTGGTGACAAGGAGAACTGGGGAAGAGGTATGTGGATAGACCTTTCTGAGTGGGCAAAAAAAAACATGAACATATTTGTGTCCCATGTGAATGCTCACCAGAGGATGACTTCAACAGAGGAAGATTTCAATAATCAAGTGGATAAGATGACCTGATCTGTGGCTAATGCTCAGCCTCTTTCCCCAGTCACTTCTGTCATTGCCCAATGGGCTCATGAACAAAGTGGCTATGGAGGTAGTGATGGAGGTTATGCATGGGCTCAGCAACATGAACTTTCCCTCACCAAGGGTGACTTGGCTACAGCCACTGCTGAATGCCCAATCTGCCAGCAGCAGAGACCCACACTCAGCCCCTGATATAGCACCATTCCTCGAGGTGACCAGCCTGCGAGCTGGTGGCAGGTTGACTACATTGGGCCACTTCCACCATGGAAGGGAGAGCGATTTGTTTTAACTGGAATAGCCACATACTCTGGATATGGGTTTGCATTTCCTGCATGCAATGCTTCTTCCAACAAAGGCTACATCTGCAGCCACCCACACATCTCACCATAAACCCACAGCTGTTCCCACATGGTAAGGTCACCACCCCTACCACCTTTAGACCCCAGTCCCTTCACCTTTTCACAAATACTTTCTTTAAACTAACCAATCCTTGACTCCTGTGGGAAACCTCCTAACCTCCACCCTGAACCACAGTAAAGGCAGAAACTCAGGGTTCCCTCTTATCCTAATTGTTGCTCCCCAACTGCTGGCTGAATCTATCACAATTCCTGTCAACCAGTCGGGTCTTCCAACTCTCTGGGACCACTGAGTAACAGAATATCTTTCCTTATATATTTTGGCCTCAGCTTCCCTTTATGTTGTACCTGACCTCCATCCACCAGGACCCACATTTAAAATCCATTTTAATCAATTTGAAACAAGTGATCCAACAAGCATAATGTGTTAAGCATGATTCCTTTGGGCTGCTCTTGTGTTAATAAATGGGTCTCTCAAATAGATGATCTTATCTGGGAAGGGTCCATGCCTTGCTGTCATACATATATGCTGTTTTGTGCCACTGCCTGTTGCATCTGCTGGATATTACCTAAGATTCTGACACCAAATTTTGGGTCCCATAGATCAGAGACTTCCCCAGGATCCATAAAAGATCAGACCTAGTATGGCAAGAGAGGAAACCCTGTGCTTTCTACCATTACCCCAAACAGTTACAACTGGTGTCAGGTGAGACAGACATTGGACAACAATGACTACATAACAAGTCTTCTTACATTTCTCACAGTAGGAACTTGCAAAGTGGGAGACAGGTGTCCAAGCCTGAGCTGTGACTAGAGAGTGAAGCCACTAGGGCTAAACACTCATGGGTCAAAAGGGTGAGTATAAGGCCTCCTGGTGTCTGGACTACAGCTGCTGGGAGACTTCAACCACTGTGTCTGTGGACCTTGTGACCATGTTTGAAACCCACCCCTAGTGTGAGGGGCACCCCTCCATAGGAAGCATAATGGCACACTTCATATTAATAGTGCTACAAGGGTCTGCCATCCACCATCCTTATTTCACTAGTACTGATTTCACTGCTGCTATCACTGTTCATCACCCATCCACATGGGATATAGAGGTTCTAATCTGATTCCAGGCAGCTAAGGAACTACTGGGCAAAAAATTAAAGGGGACTGAGCATATTGTGCCAGTATCCCTATGACACCAGAGGAAGTTTCTAAGCTGTTTAAGTAATGTAAGACTCCTGAAGTACTGATACATGTGACAACATGGATGAACCTTGAGGACATTATGCTGATTTAAATAGTCCAGACACAATAGAGAAAATATTGTATGGCCTCACTAATATGAACTAAGTGTAGTGCAGACCTGTGGAGATATAAAAGGGAAGATAGGTTATAAGGAGATAGAATGGGAGTAGAGAATAGTGAGCCAATTCTTAATCTGCAGAGATTTGTACTTAGGTTGATTGTAATGTTTAAGAAATAGAGGTGATGGTGGAACACTTATGTGGGTGTAATTAAAAGCATTTTATGTATGTGTGTGAACAGGATTTAAAGGGGAAGTTTGAGGTTGCTAGACAGAAAATTAGAACATAAAACATGAGACCCTATGACACAGTAAACTCTGGAGTGGCTGAAGACTGTGGTTAATAATACAAATATAAGAAAGTTCTTTCAGAAGCTATAATAAAGATGCATCACAAGTATAGGTTATTGATAGTAGGGTGCTCCAAAGACATGAAGGAGAAGAGAACTTTGTCAGTTTTGATCATGGATACCTGGGAAGAGATAATCTATTTCCTGATAGTTTGCAGCTGAAGAGAACAGAGCAACTGAGCAGCTGACAAGGCCTGGAAAGAAATGACCCCTATGCCAGACTGATATAGTAAGCCCTGAGAGGCAAGCCCTTTGCCAGCCTACAGCTGAGATCAGAAGAATCTGGGCCCTGTGGAGACTTAAGAGAGAGAAGGTCTGAGAGACCTACCATCTTGCTTCAACACATGGGAACAAGTTTGGTGAGAAAGCAGCCTTGATTTGGACTCTTTAGTGCCTTGTAACTGCAATCTTTTACCCCAAATAAATACTTTTTATAAAAGACAACAGATTTCTGGTACTTTGCATCAGCACCCCTTTGGCTTACTAATACAGGTGGTATATGGGGAAAATGCATTGAAGACATACTTCTATGGAATATAAATATATTATTGTTGCCAGAGGTAAGTTTTCAAGATATATAGAGGCAAAGTAGCTATAAAACTATTAAACTTCCATCCTGGGGGTGTCCTGCCATTTTCTCCAATATACTGGCAAAAATCTCTGGAAAATATAAGCCTTTTCCAATAAAAATATGCCAAGCCCTAGATCTTAATGCTTGCTCTTATGAACTTTATTCCTGCAATAATGAAATTAGGCATAACAATAATTAATGAAAATGTCCTTTGTTACTCAATTGTTGCCTCTTTCTAAGCCAAATCTGCAAATACACTCACTACTTTCTCTCTGATATGGGACATGGTTCCCAGGGATGATCCTCTCTGGCATGGAGGGATTATTTCCAAGCATTGATCACTGATACATTTGGGAGAAAGACTTTGACCAAAAAGGGGAGATATTAAATAAAACAGTGTATTTTATGGCTAAGAGATTTCAAAGTGATTTGGGATGGCATTAAGGAATTTACATGTGTGCATGTCTCAGGCAGTTTTCACGAACTGCCATAGTAAACAAAGCCTCAAACAATAGTGGTCCTGAGGGCTATAGAGTTCATACTATCTTGAGACTATGGATGGGTGGGGCTATTGTCATGACATGGGGGCACTCATATCAGAGCCACAAATCCTGTCTTATCTACAGGCCATGGAGGGTTATGACAAATGGGACCCTGTGGGATTGTGCTTGCCAGGCGAGGTAACAAATACCACATTATCACCTGAAACAAGGCACTGTGGGGATCCTGCCTATAATCCAAGTTCTCCCCAAAGGAGGAGTATTTATACCCAATACTTCTTCATATAATAGTCCTATTTTGCCAGTTCTTCAAGTCTTCACCAATGAAGGGTGATCAACCATTAATTATATCAACATTAATGCACAAAGTCTGTCCATCAAAGTTTCTATTCCTAACATCACCTAATTAATAAAAGATATACACAGCTACACAGGAACATGGGCAATTGATTTTCCATGACTAACTTGGTCATCAAGATTTACTTAGAGCCAATACCTAAAAAAAATTCTCAATCACTGCTGCCAAGAAGTTAAGAAATAGTCTTTAAAAACCACTTAATACTGTGACTATATAGTTGATATTTGATTATGAGTTGACTCTAAAGTAGGCCTCTGAGAGGACCTAGCCACATTCACTCATTGTTTACAGAAATGAGGCTGGGATATAGCGTTCCATTAAGTACAAAGGTGACCAAACTTTGTCAAATTCCTGAGCATGATTTGGCCCTAAAAGGACAGACAGATTCCCATTATCACTCAAACACAAGCTCTCCTCAGACACTAAGATATGCAAAACACCTATTAGAGTTATTCATGTTCTGAATGTAAAACATTCCACTTTTCTCACTTTCATTACAGCCCATATGCAAAATCACATGTACATCTGCTCTTTTCCACTTGCGAGAGCCCCACCAATGTGCCTCAGAATTAACACAACAGGCCATTTTCCAAGCCATGCCCCATGTCCCATTGGGAACAGATTTTAGATGAGAGGCCATATATGCCTCTTGGATTTCTTGCACTTATCATGGTCAACAATGGTTCCCAATTGGTTTTTCATCAAAGAGGCTCTCTTGTCTCCTGACCAATACACACCCATTAAAATGTCTGCTTATTGGGCTCTCTATAATTAAGGTGTTTACATGGCACAGCCATTCAGACTGTGCACTTAGATTCCCATAATGCCATGGGTGAGAGATAGTCCCAGCAGGAGCTCAGAATAGCCGCAGAAGCCTCACTGGACAAATGGAAATGGTACCAAGAGAGGGCTAAACATCACAAATAGGTCTTTCTAAATTGTAGGTGGATATGGCTTTCCCCAAATTCAACACCTTGCCCACAGGTCCTGAGATACTGGAAACAGCACCCAAAGTGACCCTTCCCTACAATATGTGAAGCTCATTGGGACCAGCTGTCTTACATGTAAAGGAAGTCAGTGTAGCTCTTTGATGGCAACACTCTCATGATATACAATGCAACTCACTGGAGGGTCACAGAACATCACCTTGCCTCAACCACCCCACTTACCCAAGATCACTGGGATCTGTACAGTTGGCAGAGCTAACACTGGTACAGTTGGTCATCTAGCATGCTCCAAGAGTTCCAGTTGCTTAATTTCCAAATCTTCTTTGAATCTTGGGCTGTGGTTAAAGGGCTGGGAGGTGGGTAAGAACAATAGAAAAAAAATACATTTTTTCATAAAAGAAAGGCTCTTGTGGGTGATTCCAGATTTGGAAAGAGCTCACAACCTCACCCATTTCCATTCTGTAGTGGTTTGAAGCTGTAGGTACTCCATAAACACATGTTCTTAAATTTAACTCATTCCTGTGGGTAGGAACAATTGTAAGTAGAACCTTTTGATGAAGTGGTTTAATACACAAAAAATGATTAGAGTAATAAACCACATTGATAAATTGAAGAAGAAAAACCACATGATCCTCTCAATTGATGCAGAAAAGGCATTTGACAAAATACAGCATACATTCTTGGTAAAAACACTCCAAAAATAGGAATAAAAGGAAATTTTCTCAATATGGTAAAACACATATATGAAAAACCTGTAGCTAGAATTGTACTCAATGGAGATAAGAAACAAGTCAAAGATGCCCACTGTCACCATTATTATTCAATATTGTGCTAGAATTTCTGGCTAGAGCAATTAGGCTAAACAAAGAAATTAAAGGCAGTCAAATAGGACAGGAAGAAGCAAAATTTTCACTATTCACTGATGACATGGTCCTATATCTAGAGGATCCTGAAAAATCCACAACAAAGTTACTAGAACTAATAGAGTTCAGCAAAGTGGTGGGATACAAGGTAAATATGCAAAAATCAATAGCATTTCTATATATTACTAATGTTAAATCTGAGGAGGAAATCAGAAAAAAAAAATCCAAGAGTAATAGCTAGTCAAACAATCAACTATTTAGGAATAAATTTTATCAAGGACCTAAAGGACCTGTATTCAGAAAACTACAAAACATTACTAAAGGAAACTGAAGAATACTTAAATATATGGAAGAATATTCCATGTCATGGATTGGAAGACTAAATATCATAAAAATGTCAAATCTACCCAAACTAATTTACAGATTCAATGCAATCCCAATAAATATCCCCATAGCTTTTTTTTGTAGAAATCAAAAAATTGATAATCAAATTTATTTGGAAGTGTATGGTGCCCAAAATAGCATAAATGTCTTAAAAATGAACAAACTTGGAGGACTCTCACTTCCTGATTTTAAAGCATATTATTTAGCAACAGTGATAAAAACAGCAATGTTCTGGCATAAGGACAGATGGATTGACCAAAGGAACCAAATCAAGAATTCAGAAAACTACTGTTGCAATTACAGTCAAGTGATTTTTGACAAGGCTGTTGAGCCAACCCAGCTAGGCCAGAACAGTCTATTCAACAAATGGTGCTGAGAGAACTGGATAGTCATATCCAAAAGAAACAAAGAGGACTCCTATCTCACACCTTATATAAAAATTAACTAAAAATGGGTCATGGACCTCAATAAAAACAATAACCATGAAACTTTTAGAAGAAAATGTAGAAAAAACATCTTCAAGATCTTGCGGTAGGCAGTAGTTTCTTAAACCTTATGCCCAAAGCACGAGCAACAAAAGGAAAAACAGATAAATGGGATCTCTTCAAAATTCAATACTTTTGCACTTCAAAGTCTTTGTCAACAGGGTGAAAAGGCAGCTTACTTAATGGGAGAAAATATTTGGAAACCACATATCTGACAAGGGTTTAATATCCATGATCTATAAGGATAGCACACAACTCAAAATAAAAAGACAAACTATCTGATTTAAAAATGGGCAAAAGACTTGAAAAGACAACCATCCAAAAAAGAAATACAAATGGCAAAGAAACACATGAAAAAATATTCAATATCACTAGTGCTTAGGGAAATGCAAATCAAAGTACAGTGAGCTATCATATCACACCTGTTAGAGTGGCTGTTATTAAAAAGCCAGAAAACTGTAAATGTTGGAGAGGATGTGGAGAAAGAGGGAGACTTATTCACTGTTAGTGGGAATGTAGAATGTTACAGCCACTGTGGAAGACTGTTTTGCAGTTGCTAAGGAAGTTGAACACATGCTTCCCATGGGAACTGGCAATACCACTGCTGGGTATATACCCAGAAGAATTGAGAGCAGTAATATGAACAGACATCTGCACACCGATGATCATAGCAGCATTATTCACACAGCCAAAAGTTGTAAACAACCCATGTATCCATCAATTGATGAATGGATAAACAAATTGTGGAGTATACACATGATGGAATATTATGAAGTGATAAGAAGAAAATAAGTTGTGAAACATATGACAAAATGGATAAACCTGGAGGACATTATGTTGAGTGGAGCAAGCCAGACACAAAAGAACTAATACTGTATGATTGCCCTATCAGGAATTAAATATATTTTGTGAAATATAAACATATTATTGGAAATATGAATATGGGTAAGTTTGCCTATGTAAGACTGTTCTTCTTTGAAGCTGAACAAATGTAGGTTAATACTACAAAATATTAACACCAGCCAAAAACTAACATTATACTAAGTGAAGGAGTCCAGACACTGAGTAGTACATATTGTATGATTCCATTTATATGCAATGTAAATATAAATCAATTTGTAAAGATGAAATTAGATTAGTGGTTATGACTGGCTGAGGAAGAAATGCTAAGGGGTGTGGAATCTTTCTTTTTGGAGAAATGAAATTGTTCTAAAAATTTTGAGGTAATGAATGTACAACAATGTGATTAAACTAAAAGTCATTGATTACACTCTTTGGATAGATCATATGGTATATGAATATATCTCAATAAATCTCTTTAATATACAAATAAATAATTTTGCAAGAATAGCCAGAAATAGCAGATATATACAGCAGGGGAAACAGAGAGATTGATAGGTGAGGAATTTCCTTATTTTTTTGAATGTTTTTTTTAATTATTACTATTATTATTGAAATAATGAAAATGCTTTAATAATGATTAAAATGATGAATGCACAACTATGTGATTATACCAAATACCATTGATTGTACATTTTGAATAAATTGTATGCTTTAGTAATATTTATCAATAAAATTAATTAGTTAAAAAAAAAGACAATAAGAGGAGTGGATGTGGGTCAAGTGGTTGAGCTCAAGCCTCTCACATGGGAGGTCCCAAGTTCAGCTCTTGGTTCCTCCTAAAAACAAAGTAATCAAACTACAAGCAAAGCAAATGGAAAAAGGAACTCAGGGGAGTTGATATGGCTCACGCAGCCTAGTACCTAAAAAACAACACAATGAAAAACAATTTTACACATAGTAGAATGGCCACTATTGAAAAAGACAGAAAACTAAAAACTAAAATGTTGGAGAGGAAATGGAGAAATACAAACACTCATCTTTTCTGGTAGAAATGTGAAATGCAGCAGCCACAAAGGAAGACAGTTTGACAGTTCCTCAAGTAGCTAACTATAGCATTTCTTTATGATCTGGCAATACTACAAATAGGAATATACCCAGAAGAACAGAAAGCAGGGATGTGAACAGATATTTGTATACTGATGCTCAGAGATGAATCACACACAATAGCCAAAGGATTGTTATCAACCCAAGTGTCCATCAACCAATGAAAGGATAAATGAAATATGTTCTATTTGTACAATGGAATACTATTCAGCTGTAAAAAAGAATGAAACCCTGATGCACTTGCCAACTTGGATGAACCTTGTAGACATTATTTTGAGAGAAATAAAACAGACACTAAAGGACAAATATTGTTTGATCTCATGGCTATGAAATAATCATAATAAGCAAACTCATAGAATTAGGATCTAGAATATAGGTTACCAGGAGATACATTGGGGTTATAGAATAGGAAGTGGCTGTTTAAAATTTACAGAATTCTAATTTAGGCTGACAGTAAAGGTTTAGAAACCAATGTTGTTGATGTAGCACA
Organism: Cabassous unicinctus; assembly: GCA_029593785.1. Classification (NCBI taxonomy): domain Eukaryota; kingdom Metazoa; phylum Chordata; class Mammalia; order Cingulata; family Chlamyphoridae; genus Cabassous; species Cabassous unicinctus. Next base: position 13,508 of record JAQZBX010007664.1, on the reverse strand, counting down.
TTACTGTAATCAGCAGCAATGAACTATATATTTGAATGTGGTTTAAAGAATAAGCTTTAGGAAGTATATATTACTAAAATAAAAATTAAAAAATAAAACATAGGACTGTACAACACAGTGAACCCTATTGTAGATGATGGACTGCAGTTAATAGTAGAAGACAAGAATGTTCTTTCATGAATTATAACTAATATGCCATACTAATACTATGTGGTAATAATAGGGTGGCATATAAGGAAAATAAACCTAGTGTAAATAACAGATAATGGACACAACTATTTTAAAACTCTTTCATCATTTGTAACAAAGGTAACTATGGTTAAAACATAGTACAATATTTTTTAAAAGTGCTAGCATCATTTGTAACAAATGTTCCACACCAATGCAATGTGTTGGTGATAGAGTTATGCACAGGAATCCTGTATTTTATGCATGATTGAGATGTAAACTCACAATTCTCTAATAAATATATATGTGTACATATTTTGTTATGTTTTTGACATGTGAACATATTTTCTACAAGTTAAGAAATGTAAGTACATAAAACATAATGATAAATCTATGAATTTGTGTAATGAAAAGATGTGTGACAGAGGGGTACAGGAAAAGGGTTTGTGTATATGGACTACAGTTAACACTATAATTATAATAATATTGTTTTCACGTGTACAAGACATGAAACTCATGCAAACATTTAAAAATGCGAAAAGTGCCTTTGTGTGTGTGTGCGTGGATTATGTCAGAACACTGTTCTTTCTGTTTGATTTTTCTGTAAATTATAACTGCTCTAATTTTTAAAATGTAACAGAGGACAGAAGAGAGCACTATGTATTAATAAGGTCGTTATTTCAAGAAGACTTAATTATAAATACATATGCCCCTAACCTCCCCAAAGTACATGAAGCAAATATTGTCAGATTCAAAAAGATAAGCAGATGGTTCTAAGTAATAGTATATTTCAATATATCACTATCTATAATGCATGGAACATCTGGACAGAAAATCAATAAAGGAACAGAAGCTTTAAATAATACACACACGTAAAATGTCCATAAGAGGGAATACTTAATGAGAGGGTTTATGGGAAGTCTCTACTTTCCGTATTAATTTTCTGAAAATGGACAAATGCTCTAATTTTTAAAAATACCATAATTAGTTGCTGATAATAAAATTTGAGTTTCATATGAAAAATAGATTTTAGAAAATCTTGTATCCTACACATGAGCTTGAGAAATTCCCAATATTTAGCAACTTGTATGTGAGGATTGCTGGTGATTTTAATAAATGTTTTATTTTGGTATGAGATAGGTCATATCTGTAAGATTCGCATCACTCTGTGAGCTAATATTTTTCAGATGAGCACTACTTGATGTTACAGAATCATGCATGGGTAAAACCCACTGAAATGCTTTGAAATATAATGGTCCATAATCAGTGGCAATGCCCCAAGATGTGTTTATCAATTACAATGAATGTGCCACACTAATGAAGGATGTAGTTTATGTGGGAAAGTGTGGGATGTGTGGTGAGTGGGGCATATGGGAATCCCTATATTTTTTGTGTAATATTTATGTAATCTAAGTGTCTTTAGAAAAATAAAAAAATATTTAAAAAAATAAAAATAATTAAAAATATAATGGATTTAACTCTGGCAGAACATGAAGTTTATTAATATGGTATCAGCTTCCAATCTTCTTTAAGAAATCACCACTTGTTGATACTTGGTGTAAAAAAAATTATTATTAAAGAGAAATATATATATATAATTATCTTAAAGCATTAGTCATATAATCCTTTTTTCTAACCATATATCTGTAGAAGGCAATAATTTCTTCATATTCTTCAAGCAAACCATTATATTGGATTTGAATGAATGAAAGAGCATATAGGAGAATTCAGCTATCTCCCAGTAAGCCAGGATTTAAAGAAATTTTCAAAATGATTAATCTATTTCTCTCATTTTATTTTGGGTTTGGGAAGTAATATATTTTTGAAATATGTTAGGAAAGAATACTTGACAGTGGATTGATTTGTTATGAAAAAATAAGATCTTATTATTAAAACAAAAGATTTTTATTTTAATAATTATATAATTACTTAAACATGCATCACTTTTAATTCTTAATAGGTTAATTTTCCATGGATACAAGTTATTACAGATTTTCAATAGTTCTTTACAGTGTGAAAAGGCCCTGGAATCACAAAACATGAGAACAGATGAATTATGTAAATTCTATTAAATTGTGCTCTGCAGTATTTTAAATAGCTTTAGATGGTGTAATTTTCTATGTATTTTGCCTAATGCTATCCTCTTTTGAGGGTTGTATTTCTATGACTATAAAGGTCTAGCTCTCTTAGATGCCTGGACATCATGGTCCTTCATAATCCTCTCCAGGTATCAAATCTGCCCACTTCCCTATGGACCTTGATCCACCCTATATTATTCTTGTCATATCAGGGAATTATTGTAGCCTCTCTCAGATGGAGAAATCCTTCAGTTTTGCTTTTTTGTCTAAAATACTCATAAAAAGCCTGATATCCTGGAGTTATTATGAAAGTATGTAAAGATCTGCTGAGGCTTTGTGAAACCCTTGCTGAGTGTTCCCAGCCTGGTGAAGCCAAAAATTTCCTGTCCTAAGTGAAGGGGGATTTCTGCTTTCATCAATTTAAATTTTCTAATCACCAAATGTTCCCTACCAACTTTCATTCATAATTGTATTGATTTTCTGTAGTGGTATGTGGAGACTTCGATTTTTCAGACATCATTTCCCAGACTTTCTTTAGAGCTACTTATTCTCATACTCTCCTGATTGGCAGCTATTAATAAGCTTTGCAGAAAAATGACAAATGGGCAACTTTTCTCCCACATGCCTGTGGGGGTAGTAACTCACAATCTGAGGGTACCTAACATTATTGTCAAATCACATGTGTAAGGATCTCCTCAAAACACTTCTGCTAATAGTCCAACTTTGTGATTCAACCTCTTTTATTTGTTTCCATCGTAAAATCCATTCTAAAATATATGCCATTTTCTTTAATTTAATAACTATTGGTCAATATTTGCCTGTTTTCTGTGGTGTTGATAATTTTAAACAGTATATGATTTGACTTCCCCTTATAATGTTAATTCAAAGCCTTATAAAATTTAAAATATATTGAATCAACAATGACTATGAAACTGTTTTGATTGCTTCTCATTTGTAAACAAAATATTCTTTGCTAACTTGTCCTAAGCACTATTATGAATTTATCTAATCTCAAGAGAATAGCAAAGAATCTTTAACAATCAGAGGTTAAGAAAACTTGCCTCTCTGCAGTTGAAGTAACTAACACCCCAGGGCTCCTGAGAGTTATGACACATGTGTCCTTCCTAAAGAATAGTCGTGTTTATAAAGAATCTAGAAACACAATTGTTCCTATGATTACAGGTAAACAAGAGTTTTTCTGAGAAGTCACTCCTTGAATTTTAATCTGGGAAGAATGAGGTAGATTCACAAATTTGGGGAAGTCTATATAAATGAGCAAAATTATAATTCATTTTATAGACGATAGACTTGCTTCCTTGTTTCTTAGGTATATTTGTATGCTTTAACTCATGTATTTCTTTAAAATGGCTAATTAAAAATTCACTGTGATGCATCTCAAGGTCATTTTTGACCTTGATTTATTTTTGCTTCATGTACAAATTGATGCTCAAAGAGAGTTTGAATATTTCTGGTTCTGTTTTTATAGATGATTAGTTTGAAAACTGGTACCTGATATTTTACAAATACTGAAAGTAAAATGATACACAAATTGCCAAGATATAGAACTAGAACCAACCACTATGAATTAAATATCATTTGAACTGGAATGTAATGTTTAGCCAAAAATTCAGAGGTAGAAGAGAGTTACCATAGCATTGCATGGAAATCAACCCTTGTAATAAAAAACAGTCCTACATATATCAATGGATAGGTTGATATCCAGTGAGGTTTTTGTTTATGAGCAACTTCTAATATTTATTTGTAAGATATTAAGAACAAGATATGCTCTATATAGATTTTTAGCATATATATTTATTTTATGTGTTTAATAATTGATGAGGAATAAGTGTGTAAGTATTTCCAATACTTAAAACTGTGAAGAAAATAATTTTTAAATTTCCTTTATATAATAAGGAACAGAGATAAGCCCTGAAATCACTTTCCCTCTTATGCCCAAGGCTATACATTTAAACATCATGATGCACTTGAACTACAAGAGGTATGATAAATCTAGCATAGGGATACTTGGGAATTTGTACAGAAGAAGTAGAAAAATGCAATCTAAAGACATGTCGGACAGGGAAAAATTTCTAAGGATAACTAACAATGCATGGATTTGATAAAGGAAATTTAAAAATCATCTGGAAATTTTGTTATGTTTAAAAACATTTTAGTTAAATATTATCAACATAAACACTGAATATTATTTTAATTTTTAATAAAAACTCTGCTTAAATGACAGTCTCTTCTCTTCATATATTGAGGATGATAGAGGAAATATTCATAATCAAAAGATTATTGTAGAAAAGCCATTTGCCAAAATATATTGCAAAAGTGCTAGAAATTATTATGAACATAATTAATGAAGTAAAACATAATTATTATCCACATAAGATTCTAACCATTTTATATTATTTTATAATTACAAATATATTATATATATAAAAATAAAGAAATATACAGTTTGTAACATTTTTATTCTTACTACCCCTCTTTTCTATGTTTTCCACTTATAAAAATAATAGTTATGAAATGAGACTTCTCAAGGTAATTAGTTTTAAAATTGAAAGGAAAATTAAGATTGAAATAATATTTATTTATGCTTTGGTATGTTTCAAAAGTAAAATGGCAACAATTGTTACTGTGAGGGAAGGCATTTCAGTAAAATCTTAAAAACATGTAGGTAAGATGCTTGGACAGAAATATGGGTCCTCATCAAATATTGGAATTCATGACTGATGAAAGGAAGCCTCCTTTGTGGAGGAATGATTTCAGATGGGATTCTTTTCTTAGCTACTGTGTGCAATTATAAGGTAAATTGCAAAGAAAGGAAGGGAACTGTGGTAAACACTGCAACAGAAAACTGGAATCAACTAGATTTTAAGAGAAATCTTTAACTGATGTTGCTGTTTAGGAGGAGAGCAGGGGCTCACACTCATATGTTACAGAACAACTGAAATGAAGGAGTGGTGACACCTGATCCATCTGGTCACCAACATGGAAACCATTCTAGAAGACCCTCAGAAGCATTAATTAACTATGTTACAGAAACCAATGCTAAATCAGCTAGATTGGGAGATAGAAACAAATACCCAAGTCACCTGGTACATGAAGACAATCACAGTACAGTGTTCAAACAAATGGGCTGATGCAGAGGATCTGCTATAGAGCATCTCTGAGGTGACCATTTGCTGATGAAGGAATGAGAAAATAATCCCTGCTTATGTCCAGGCTGACTTTGAAATGATATTTTATTGAATTAGTGTAAATGACTCAATAACTGAAAGTTTTATGAGCCTCATTTTAGATATTTCAATATATGGATCATTTGATCCTGTGAATGTTGAAATTAACATATGAGAAGAGATAAGGAAAGAAAGTAAAAAGGGAAATATATGAATTCATTGGTTTCTAAATATTTGTGTCCATTTCTCTAAGCTGAATTCTTTGTAAGAAACTACATATTGATACCAAGGATGACATTTTATTTGGGAGAAATATGGATTATCTGCACAAAGTTTTTAGTATATTCTTATTTTATACTTTGAATATAGGGAGATGGAAACATATTAGGGAGCATGGAAAATCTCACTATTTTCACAGAATTCCTCCTCATGGATATCTCAACCTCCTGAGAACTTCAAGTCCTGTGAGGTCTGATATTCCTAATGATATATCTGGGTGCACTGACTGGGAATCTCTCTGTTTTTGTCATGGTAGGTGATCCACATTTACATCATCCAATGTACTTTTTTATAGGCAATTTATCCCTCATAGACCTTTGCTACATTTCAGTTACTGTGCCCAAAATGATTGTGAATTCTCTGACAGGCACCAAGTCAATTTCTCTTCCAGCATGTGCCACCCAGATTTTTCTGGTAATCCTCCTTATACAATCTGAGTTAGCCTTCCTGGTGGTGATTTCCTATGATCACTATGTTGCCATTTGCCACCCTCTGCACTATGAGCTCACCATGACTCCACGTCTGTGCATACAGGCATCTGGTGGTTCATGGGCAAGTGGGTTGCTGTTTTCTGTTATCCACAAAGGCATCACGTTCAAGCTTCCATTCACAGAGCCCAATGTGATCCATCAATATTTCTGTGATATCCTCAAATTTTGAGGATCTTATCTCCAGATGTTTAGTTTCCTGAGTCAATGGCCTTAGCTCTAAGTGTTTTTATGGCAATAGTATGTTCTGCTTTTATGATTTAGTCATATATTGATATATTTTCAAAGGTGCTTAGGAAGCATTCTCTGCAAGCCCATAACAAAGCCATAACCACCTGTACCCCACAGTTGGTGGTTCTCACTTTGTTTATAGTTTCTGGGGTTAATTCTGCTTTTGGTCCCATTGCAAGAAGATCTTCTCTTAAAAATCTTCTCATGGCCATGTTCTACACCATGGTGCCCCTGTTCACAAACCCCATCATCTATAGTCTGTGCAACAGAGAGATTAACAATGCTCTATGCAGAATGTTCCACGGATATATTGAGTTCTCAAGCAGGATTTCTCTTGATAAAAACAATTCTAAAATTTATTTCAATGAAGTTTAATTTATATGAGATATATGTTTTAAATATGAATGTACCCATAATAACTGTCTGGGGTTTTGTACTCTCCATATATTTTGTTGTTTCCTTTGTTTCATGTTTCATGTTTAATTTGCTGTTTCCTATGCTAGCTATATATCTGCTTCTAAAATTTTCAACTCCATACATTTGTGTAATTCACACCTTCTTGTGGAAAAGTGTTTTGAATAACATTTTGGATATTTTTGAATGATGTCAAAGAATAATAACCTTTGGAGAAGACCATGGGTGAGTGCTATAATAAGTGCCTACACATTTGAGAGAACATCAAATTGTTGAATACTGCTACCCTGGAAGGGAATATTGACAGTTTTGACTAAGAAAACTCAATTAAAATTGCCCTTTTTGCATTCACCTTTCTACAATATCTGCACAAAGTAATAAGGTGATTAAGATTGAGATACAACTGCAGAATTAAGGACACAACTGCACAATTAAGGACACAACAGAGATATAGCTCTAATATGTGTGCTGCATCCTCATTCAAAAATGGACTATAAAAACCAGGACCACAAGACAGAATATTAATTGGAAACTTTTCCTCTCTTCCTGTGATCTTGTTGCATAGGTGCATGCCTAGATTGATGCATTCAATATTTCTCCATGATGAACAGCAAGTAGCTTCCAAGTGTAATGAAATGTAGCAATTAGTGGAATAGGATTTTGCTTCAAGAATGTCTGATATTACTTATAATATATGATACACTTTTCCCACCAAAAAAGATATAAAAAACACCTCTCAATATGGAAAAAAAAAATTTAATGTATTTCAGAAGATGAGTGAACATTCTGATGGTAAAGTAAATAACCTTTTTTTTGTGAGTAAAAATCAATTTTTTCACAATACAAACCAATATTTGTAAAATGATATATAAATATATATGCATATATGTGCATTTGCCTACATAAATGTTATTTTTTAATATATTTAGAAAGATTCTTAGGTTACATAAATATTACACAAAAATTACATGGATTTCCATGTTCCCCACCTTTTAAAATCTCAAAATTGAACCCCTGAAAGCTTCTTTTTACTTAGAATCCCTATCTAGAAAAATTTAGCCTCAAAGAATTAGTGGTCATTTAACTTCAGCCTTCGTCCCAAAACTAGTAAAATACAGGTGCTTTATGGTTCAGTATTTTTATTCATATACAAGCAAACAATGAGTAATTATCAAAATCCAATTGTCATAAAAACTAATCGGATCAACATGGTGGAGTGAGACATTTCAGTTCTCTGTAACCTGACTGAAACTTTGAACAATTAGCAAAAACTGACAGAAATACCTTTATAAAACTCCAGAAAGCAGTTAAAGCATTGCAACAATGGGATGAGTGAGGAACCAAGTAAAAGCCATTTATAAACAGATAGGATCTCAAGGCACCTTGGCTGGCCCTTTGCCCACTCTTAACTGGCTAGAAATGGAGCCAGCCTGAACTCCTAGTTTGGATCCTGGGTCCTGGTTCTGAAGGGAGTACAGAAACCAGTGTGCAAATACAGGGAGCATATATGTCTCGACTAATCTCCATCTCATAACTGTTTCTTGCATTAGAGGCAATACAGAGAGCTCTCTGCTTACAGGGTGCTGCCTGGGGAAATGGATTGCTGGATCTAGTACCTGGGACTGCGAGGAAACTGTTTCCTATGGAAAAGGAGACATTTATATCCCTGAAAATGGGGAAATCCCTAGGTATCCATGCCCATGCTCAAGGCAAGATGCATGCTCTGAGACCTTCAGGGAAGTTCCATCCTTTGGTCGTAAATTATTCCTTATAGACATTGTATGGGTAAGCTCTAAGGGAGAATGCTTGTACAAATCAATATACACAGACTAAGGTGTTTAATTTTTCCATTTTTTTGTCTTTGATATTACTGACATTCAAGGAATGTCACAATACTGGCTATATATAATTTTAAAGAACAGATGTCTCGGGATTTGAATTCCAGTGATAGCACACATTTTTCAAAATGTGCAAGTTTCAGCAAAGGTTATCATAGACACAAGGAAATGGAAAATGATGGTTAAGGCAAAGGAGAAGATTAAAACCTTAGTAACCATCATGGAGTTGGAATTTAAGACTCCTTGTCTAAGTGGCCAAAAATAGAAAATCTTTTCTATTCTTCATAATGCAAGCCCATTGTGTTTTGGTTATACAAACCTTTAATTTTAATAGAGTATGATTGTGGTAGATTGAATTATATTTAAACTTTTAGTGCTCCCCCTTATAGTATGATAATGCACCGATTTCCCATGGATATAAATCTAGACCATGTATCAGGCTTTTTCATATTATATGACAAAGAAAGGAATAGTATGAATTAAAGAGAGCATTATACTTTGCCATAATCTTTCTTCTATTGACATTTGGGTGGATGATTCTCCATTAGCCTGAATTCTATAGTAAAGGGCATGTCCAACACAAAATGGACAAGAATATTGGAGGTTCACTCAAGTATAATATAGCCTAAGGCAATTGATACAATGCCACACTATAATTTAAACTGGTTGTACCAATTAATGTGCTCATCATTAGGGTTTGAGATTTCTCTTATCTCAATGTCCTCATTCATATTTTATATTTTCAGATATTTTTCAAATGTTTTTATTGCACTTAGAATTTTTGTGTGTATATATATGTATATGTATTTATATGTATATGTGTGTATATACATATATATAGAATTGTGCTAAGTTTGAAAGTTATAATGTACTTTAATGTTAGTCTGTAATTCTTTTCTCTGAAATTCCTGTGTATATTTTTTGAGGCAGATACATTTCCCTGATTTGTTATATGATCCATGATTATTTCTATATCCTTTGAGGAAAATAAATTATCAAAACTCTTCTAATAAATAATCAAAACTTTACATTGTGATTTGCATTTTGTTTCCTGTATCAGTAATATAAGAAATATATGACAGCCTGAAATCAAGGTGACACTATTGATTAATAGATGCTAAATCGGCTATAGTTTTGACTTATAGTTACCTTTATTATATATCATTTGTGTATAGTGAGGCAGAGTGAAATTTATTTTTATCCTAAATGAATTTCCTTCTGTCAAAGCACCATTAACTGAAAAGTAAATATTAATGAAACTACCCGAAACTTTCTCTGTCACATTTTGTGTTTCTAATGGATGACTAATGAAACTGTGCTCTTTAATCTGTAGCATTGTATACTGGAACCTTAGAAATTGGATGTCAATCAAAGAGGTGAATTAAAATAATAGTTTTTATGATTTATTTATTTTTAACATCAGGAAGTTTGCACTTCCCAGGGAAGGAATATTGATGAAATAAAAATCACTACATTTCAGTAAACATGACAAAATTTAATTCAAGTTTTAGAGCATATTGTGTTGGTTAGGAACCATGTGCACCTCAGAAAAACATGTTCTTAAAGTTAATCAATTCCTGTGGCTGTAAACCCATCATAAACTGGATCTTTCGATGTGGTTTCTTCAAGACATAGCCCACTACAATCACAATGGGTCTTAATCCTATTCCTGGAGTCCTTTATAAGCAGAGGAAATTCAGAGAGGGAAATAAAGCCATAGATGGAGCTGCCATAAGCCAAACATCAACAAAATCCAGAACAAGGGAAAGACCAGGAGATGCCTCCATGTAGCACACCAACAACCAGCCCCCAAACACCACAGTCTTGGGAAGAAAGTATCACCTTGAAAATCTATTGATTTGGGAGTTTCTTTAGCCTTAAAACAATAAACATACATTTATAAATCAATAAATTTACTTCATTTAAGTCAACCTATTTCCTAAGTATTTGCTAGAGCAGCCTAGGAAACTAAAACAAGTAAACTCAAGGAAGTGAGTAAATATTAATATATGTTCAATCAGTTTCAACAATCAACCTTTTGTTGAAAAAAGCTTTAACATTCTAAACTGAACAAATGTTCAGTAGAGCATTCTGTCTTTAAACTGTTAATTTGAAAGGGAGAATAACTTTTATCCAAATCACATTTATATTTCACTGAACAATTATAAAAACTACTTTCAATGTAATATAAATAATCCAAGATACTAAAGTTTTACTGTATTTCTCTCTCTTTTCATATCTTTTTCTTCCAACTTACAGGTAATTATAATCCTGGCAGCTGATGCAAGGACAAGCATGGGTATCAACCGCTTAATACATAAATTTTTCTTTGCACTACAATTCAAAATATCACATATCCCTTTTGAGGTGTCCCTCTCTGTAGTATATTTTATAAGATATGTAAATAGAGTCACCATTCATTAATAGCAGACTGAGTCACTTAACCTTCTTTGACCAATAAAATCTGAGCAAAAGTAATGTGTGTGCATTTAAGAGCTAACATATGTACTTCTTTATAAGATGTTTTAAATCCACCAAGAGAACCACTAACATCTTGTATATAGGATTCTTCAATAACCTGCTCTTTGAATGTGCATCATACATAGCAAAGCTATAGACAAAACAAAATGGATGTGTGCCATAAGTAGAAAACAATTATTGTGATTCCCAGCATTGACTAAAAGGTTATTCCTTACTACAAACTAAAGAAGTCTTAGTTGACTAATACAATAGCAAATGGTTTTGCAAAGCAAGTGTACCAAATTATGCACACAAACAAGCAATACATCCACATATCCATGGCTCCACAACCTCACTAGCAATTGGTGCACCCAGATATATTATTTTCCATCCTACTGATTTTGTGGCAGTACCATATGGGTATACATTTTATTTTCAGTCAATACCAAATGTTCAGAATAAGCTTCTATATTTAAAATAAGATATGTGTGCTTACTCCATTTCAGAATTGCTTTCTAGGCCTTAATGATTAATATTTAGTGGTTTATGATATCAAATTCAATGCCTTTGTTTTGGTTCTAGACAAAAAAATTATTCCTTGTAATGCAGTCAAATTCACAAATAAGTTTCCATTGTGTGTGTTTTCATATCTTTTTCTCTCTCTTCCTTCTGTTCCTCTTCTTTCATGTCTATAAAATTGTTCCCTAATTTGTTACTGAAGATATCTACAAAATTATCATAATACTGGTTTGCTTTCAAAGAAATTTTTAATTTTCTCACAAGGTCTGCTATATCTATGCCACATGTCTATGTGTCTATGTGCCACATATCTATGTGTGTTTCTTTTTGTGTGTATATACATTTTAATTTTTTCTTTAGTTTTTAATTATTTCACATCTCACATTATAATTAATATTAGGTTGAGATCAAGATAAATATATTTGCAATGATATATTCATTATTTATCTGTTTTGTGTCTATTTAATCAATGGCTATTGTCTAATACATTTAAAATATTGCCATATGTTTTAGTGAAAAATTAATGATGGATTTTCTGATAAAATATTTATTAATTTTATATATTATACCATTACATATAATATAAGAAGGAAAATAATTTAGAATGCTATATTTTTGAAGGGAAATTTGAATTTTTTATAACTTTTTATTTAAAATTCTTTTTAATAAAGTTGCATGTGTCATCATATGAAATTTACTCCATAGCCATTTGAAAGTCATTAAAAATTGTTTAATAAATCTGAAGATGGTGGCATATTTTCTTAAAATCTTAACTTATTTTGATTTATATACTTATAATTTAACTAATTTGGCCACTATCATCATCTTATCACTTTTTACCTTAACTGCAGTGTATCAGCAGACATGGAAAACCTCACCACTTGATATCTCAAGTTCTCTGATGATTATTTCTAGTGATTTAACTGGGAGAAGTTCCTAAAAATTTTCTAAGAGTTTTTTTTTGTCAGTGTAACTGATCCAGAGCTACACTCTCCAATGTGCTCCTTTATAAGAAATTTATGCCTCATAGGTCTTTGCTGAATTTCAGTTACTATTCCCAATCTGATTGTGAATTTTCTGTCAGAAAATAAACTAATTTTTCTCCAAGCATGTGCCAGTTAGATTTTCCTCTATATATAGTTGAGGTGCACATACCTTGTGGTGACATCTTACAACCATTAAATTGCCATCTGCCAACTTTTGCAAAATGGGCTCACCATCACCCTTTGTCTGTACATGCAGGCAGCTGGTGGTTTACGGGCCACTGTGCTCATCAATTCTGCTATCCAGACTGATACCATGTTCAGGCCTCCATTCACACTGTCAAGTGTGATCTCTCAATTTTTCTGAGATATTCCTCAAATTTTAAGGATCACATCTTCTGATATATGGTTTTCTGAGTATGTGGTCCTAGCAATAAAGGCTTGAATATTTACTATGTTCTTGCTTTAGGGTTATATTATATCTAAATATATTTTCAGTGGTACTTAGGATACATTCTATAGAAGCTTGTACAAAACCTTATCCACCTATTCACCACAGGTGGCAATTCTCATTTTGTTTATAACGTCTGTTTCAAGTGTTCTCTTAGATCTGATTGCAGATAAAGCATCTCTTAAAAATCTTCCTACAGCCATGTTCGTCTCATGGATGTTGTAATGGTTAGGCTAATGTGTCAACTCGGCCAGGTAATTGTGTCCAGGTGTTTGTTCCAACAAGCCCTGGGCTAATTGTAATACAAGAGCATTTATGGACTTCAATCACCAGTGAGTTTACTGCATGGATGGCTGATTACATCTGCATCAATCAGGGAGATTACATCATCAATGGCTGGCGCTTTTATCCAAT
>JAQZBX010007663.1:0-43889 GCA_029593785.1 Cabassous unicinctus | reverse complement strand
TGGATATCACCCCACACAGAGGGGCTCCTGAGGGCTCTGGAGACACCCAGGTCCTATATAAGGGGGGATAGCTCCAGAGATGGATGTCTTATCAGTGAGCTTTACTTTGGAATCTGTGCTCTTGAGAGTGACAGAGTTGGACTCAAATAAGTCCTCCCTGCACATGGTCCATCAGTCCCTTCTATTCAAACCTATATGTGATGCTGGAGTTGTTAGGTTTACTTCCAGAAACTGAAGCCTCTGGCCTACCTATGTGCCAGCTGTGCCTGGAATCTTGGTGGAGCTGCAACTCCTTCCCTACAGCTCAATGGACTCATCCAAGTAACCTGGCGAGGAGACGACGGTGGGTAACGGCCATCCCAGGGAATGGAGAGAGCCTGCAGCTGCAGGCAGGATAATCCCATCCATTGTATCCATGGGATATAAGCCCCCTCTCACTTTGAGGTGAAGTGGACATCACCATCCCAAACTCCTCAGGATTGGGGCAAGAGCTATGGACTAGAGTGGACATAATGGCATTCTGTTGTAGACATATTGTGATTCAAGCAATGGAAGAAATTACAACATGGAGGTGGAGCCAAAGGGAAAAGCAGTTGTAATACAGGGGCTTTTTCAGGACATGGAAATCATCCTGAGTGACATTACAATGACGGATATAGGCCATTTTACATCAGCATATAACATACAGAACTGTATGGGAGAGAGTGTGGTCTACAATGTGAACTATGGTCCATGCTTAGTGGCAAAACCCCAGAATGTGTAATTGCAGGTGATGTGCCACACTAATGAAAGATGTTTATGTGGGATGTTATGGAAGGTGTGGGAGGTGGGGAACATGGGAATCCCTGTAATTTTTGCGTAACATTTATGTAATCTAAGCATCTTTTAAAATAAAAAATATATATATATATGGAGAGAATGTGTGTGCACACACATGCAGGAATACAAAAGTATTAAAAAATATTATCTCCTGCATTTTCTATTCAATAAAATGCTGCACATGCTCCCTTTGTTTTTAAAATGTATCATATCTTTATATGATTTTATCAAAATATATTTGATCAGCACTCTAAGTCTGGGATTGTTTCCAAAGTTTGTTCTTATGAGGAAAACTTATATGAATATATACCATCTACAGATTTTCGTTCCTTTCCAGTTATCATGATAGGGTATGTACATATTTTTAAAATGCCAAAAAAAGAGAGTCTGTGCCTATTTCAATAACATCGATATCATATGAATGTAGTCAAAATTGGAAAACATAGTAATAGTTTTCAAATTACTTTTAAAATTTGACTACCTGAAAGGGTAAAAGTGATATGCTTTTATTAAAATTTGATTAAATTTTCCTATTTTTTCATGAGGTTGGCCAATGCTCGTTTTTTATCCATTTATATTTTCTTTCAATACCCTGTTATTTATAGTTATTAATCCCTTTATTTATGAAAATGTTTCTCTTTTTAATTTTATGGATGTAAAAGAATAGTTTTATTAGGAATATTAGTCCATTTCCTTCACATTTATAAATTATTTATTATTAACTGTGCCGTAAAAGATGTATTGACTTAAATATGTCTGTGTATCTTATGTGGTTTCTGGATGGTGTTTTGCTCTGAAAAATACCTACATAAATTATTAAAATAACCCCTAGAATTTTAATTTAAAATTCAAAGTTTTGCGCTACCTAAATTTATATTCAAGATTTGGTAGAAATAGGAATGTACATTTATAATATTTTGTTTGTTTCTCTTTTAAATTAGACATTATATTATCATTATTTGTTTTGCTCACTTTTGCCTGAGAATGTTATAATTTTGCCTTCACTTTTAAAGGTTAATTTGTTGAGTTTAGGGTTTTAGGCATGTAATATTTCAACACTCTAACAATTTCATATCCTTGTGTAGTTTTTGCCATTTCTATGAAAAAGTCAGATATTAGTATTTTTGTTGCTCCTTTGAAATTAAGGGGTCTGATTTTTAACTCTGGCTGCTTTAAAGTTTTTATCTATCTATCTATCTATCTATCTATCTATATCTGGAGCAGTTTGATATGGTTTATGAATTCCAAAAATAGATACTGGATTATGTTTGTAAACTGGTCTGTACCTAGGCATGATTAAATTATGATTAGGGCTTTGATTGGGCCACATCAGTAGGATGTTGAGTTCCTACCCCCTTGGTGGGCAAGGACTCACAGATAAAACTACACCACAGAGCACAGGACTTAGTTGGAGTTTTGATGCTGGATTTTTGATGTTGGAGCCTTGAGCGGGAGCTCCGGGAAGTGAACACACAGAGGAGCTTGGTTGTGTGGAAAGAGAGAAGGCGCCAGGAAGAGAAACAAGCTATTTGCCTGATAGTCTAGCCTTGTGGAGCTAGCAGAGGAGCTGAACCTGGAAATAAGCAAGCCCCGGGAAGAGAAGAACCCAGGAAGCCTGACCCCTCACAGAGGTCAACAGCCATCTTTCTCCAACACATGGCAATGGACTTTGATGAGGGAAGTAATTTATGCTTTATAGCCTGGTAACTGTGGGCTTATACCCTAAATAAATACCCTTTATAAAAGCCAACAGATATCTGGTATTTTGCATCAGCACCCCTTTGGCTGACTAATACACTACCTATCTATCAATCTACCATATGTGCCTTTATACGTGGTATGTGCATGTGTTGTGGATATCCTGTAAGTGCTGCATAATAATTCCTGAATATGCTGCTTAAATTATTACATCAGTTTTTAAAATTGCCCTTCCAAAATCTGTTCAAATATTGCTCCTATTACTCCTGCAGTATTTTTAAACTATTCTTTTCATCCCATCTACTACAAGAATCTAAGTAGTTGTATGTTAGAATTTTTCCAGATATTTCATGTTATTTTTATTACATATTTAATACCTGCCATCCAGTTTTCTTTCTGTGCTACAACCGGGATATTTTAAGTTGACCTGTTCAATGGTTCACAAAACTTCCTTTCTACTCTATTCAATCAACTCCTTATTTATTTAATTATTTATTTTTAAAAGATACTTAGATTACATAAATATTACATAAAAAATGTAAGAGATTCCCATATGCCCCACTCCCTACCCCTCCCACACTTCCCCACATTACAGCATCCTTCATTAGTGTGGTACATTTGTTACAATTGACAAACACATATTGGAGCATTGCCACTTAGTGTGGATCAGAGTACACATTATAGTTTAAATTCTCTCCCACACAATTTTGTAAGTTATGACAAGATATGTAATGGCCTGTATCTGTCATTGCAACGTCTTTCAGGACAACTCCAGTGTCCCAAAAATGCCCCCATATTACACCTATTTTTCCCCTCTCCCTCCCCTTAGCACATCCAGTGGCCACTGCCTCCACATCAAGGATAAAAGTTCTTCCATTGCTAGAATTACAATAAATCTATAGTAGAATATCAATAAGTCTGTTCTAGTCCAATCTACTCTTAAATTTCATATTATCAAATCTAAGCTTTCCATTGATTTTTTCTGAAGATTTATTTTATTTATTTATTCCCCTCCCCTTGTTGTTAGTGCTCGCTGTCTGCTCTCTGTGTCCATTTGCTGTGTGCTCTCTGTGTCTGCTTGTCTTCTCTTTAGAAGGCACCAGGAACTGAACCCAGGACCTCCCATGTGGTAGGCAGGAACTCAATCATTTGCACCACATCCGCTTCCCCTTTCCCTTGATTTTTTAGGTGATTCCACTTTACTGATGCTATTCTGCATTTTACCATCTATTTCTTAAAATATATCATCTACAAATATATTTAATTATAGACATTTTAGAATTGCTGTCTAATAACTCCAGTAACTGTGTGGTCTACAGGCCTTTGTTCTATTGCCTACATTTCCGCTATAGTGCTGTTTCTTAGCATATCTAGTAAGTTTTGATTAAATGCCACAAAATTCATACAAAAATTTAAAAAGCTCTTTTTTCCATTTATCTTTTGGTGGGAAACAAACAACTCAAAACTTAATAGCTTAAAAGAATAATTTATTAATGAGTTTCATGTTTCTTTGTATTAATGCTGCTCTCTCGTAGGGTATTGTTTTAGTTTGCCAAAGGGCTGCTGATGCAAAGTACCAGAAATGTGTTGGCTTACATAGAGGGGTTTATTTGGGGTAAAAGCTTACAGTACCAAGACCATGAAAAGTCTAAACTGAGGCACCATCAGAGATGCTTTCTCACCAAGTCAGCTATTGCTGATCCCTGTGTGTTGCCACTGGTGAAGCAAGATGGCTGCTGATCTCTGCCAAGGTTTCCGCCTTCCCCTCCAGGATTACCATCTCCTCTTGAGCTGCTCCATGGGCCCAGACTCTTGAAGCTTCATGCTTAGGTAATGCTGTAGTCCTCTCTCTTACATGGCAGCACCCTTTTCCTATGTCTGTCTGAGTTTCCATGACTCCCTTTATATCTGACCCAGCAAGAGGGTGGAGACTCAACATGAATCATGCTCCACTGATTTAATCCAGTCAAATGGGTCTCACACTCACAGGAACAGATTAGTTTAAAATATAATCTTTTGCTTTTTGGGATTCACAAATTGAAACTGTCAGGTATTTAATATAATGGAGTCAAAGGACATTGAACCTCCCATCCTCTGAAAGCTAGACTGGACTAGACATACAAGATGCCCATCACACATGGTTGATAATTTATGCTGATTATTTTGGATTAGAGTACACGTATTACATAAAAGTAAATACAATATAAAGATTTATCCTAATTTATTTAACATCCCTATGGATGTCTTAGTTTGCCAAAGACTACCAAAACAAAGTACCAGAAATAGGTTAACCTTTATAAGGGGACTTTTATTTGGGGTAAAAGCTTACAGTCCCAAGGCCATGAAATGTCTAATTCAAGGCACCATCAGAGGTACTTTTTCACAAAGTCAGCTACTATTGATGCTAGCATCATGCTCTGTGGTAAAGATGGCCACTGATCTCTGCCTTCCCTATAGGCTCACCGTCTATATTAGTCAGCCAAAGAGGTACTGAAGCAAAGTACCAGAAACCTGCTGGCTTTTATAAAGGATATTTATTTGGAGTAAAATCTTACAGTTACAAGGCCCTAAAGAGTCCAACTCAAGGTACCATAAGAGGTATTTTCTCACCAAAGTCTGTTGCTATGTGTCGAAGCAGGATGGCAGGCGATCTCTGCCTGGTCTCTTGGCCTTCTTCCTCTTAAGATTCCATGAGCCCAGCTTCTTCTGATCTCAGCTGTGGGCTGGCATAGGGCTCCTCTCTCTCAGGGCTTGAGCTGTTTGAGCTTCTCCTTTCTGTCACATAGCAGGACTGAAATGACCAAGTTCTCTCCTCTTCCGTGTCTATGGAGCGCTCTCTCTCTTCCCGTGTGTGTTCTTCTGTGTGTCTTCTTGAGTGTCTGTTTCTATCAACCCAGCAAGGGGGCAGGGACTCTACCCTGAGCCATGCCCTATTGATATGGGCAAATCAAATCCCTAATTTTAACATAATTTAATCAAAGACATCTCAGATGAATCTAATTCAATCAAAGGGTATCACACCCAGAGGAACAGACCAGTTTACAAACATAATCCTTTTGTTTTTTTGGAATTCATAAATAATAGTAAACTGCTACCCTGTCTCTTGGAGCCCACATCCTGGAGCTCAGCTATGGGCCACCAGGCATAGGGCTTGTCTCTCTCTGGGCCTCCTTCATTAGTTTTGACTGCTCCACTTTCTTCCCATGTTCACCTGTGAGCAATCAGGCATATGGCTTATCTCTTCCTGGGTCTTGGCTCCTTGAAACTCCCAGGGCTTCTGTTTTCCTGCAGTCTACTCTTTCACATGGCAGGATCAATATAATAGGGCAGCTCCCTTTTCCTGTGTGTGTGTGTGTCTCTCTCTCTGTGTGTCTCCATTTATATCAGACTCAGCAAGATTGAAGAGACTCAATTTGAGTCACACCCCACTGACATAGAACAATTGAAAGGGTCTCACATCCACAGTAATGTATTAGTTAAAAAACATAATTTTTTTCATTTAGGGATTCAAAAAAGAACTTCAAACTGCCACAATATATATTTAGTTTTTCCCATTTCTTCACTGCATCACTTTAATAGTCTTTAATATTTTAATTCCAGATTCATATTATTGTAATATCTGATCTATTTAGTATTAATTATGCATTTTTAATTATTCAGTTTTATGAAATTGAACATGATTTTGATATTTATTAGCCATGCTAATTCCTTTTTATCTTTTACAATCTGCTTTATGAATGGTTTTCTATTTTAATGTTGATCACTTTGACCCTCTGATGTTTAGTTCTTCGGTAGGTCTGGTTTTGCTTGTAAATTTATATATTTCTTTTAAAACTTTATTTCTTGATTTTTCAAGTTTAGGTGGTGTTTATTTATTTAAGTTTAAACAGTATTATTTATTTTATAGATTATTGCTTGAAAATTTTAGAGATATTTATGATCTTAGTGGCACTTTTCTTCTCCCAAATAAGCTCTCGATTTCTGTCAATATGATTATTACATTAATTTCTTAATATTTTAATATTTTCATTTTGTTTTGATTTAGTTTTGTAGCAAAATGGATTAATTATCCATTAAAAGAGCTTTCAATGTTCAGCTCCTGTATTTTTCATTTTTATTAATAACTTTTTTGGTTGCATTTAAAAATCAAATAATTTTTTCAAGAAAACACCTAATATGGTAAATCTCCTGAACCATTTTACATTTCACATAGTCTTCATATTTCTTTTATGTGAAGGCAAAGTATTAGTAAAGTTAATTGATATCAAGAGCAGAAATTGGGTATTAGGAGGAATACAGTATAAGGAAAAGCTTGGGTCAAGTGTGCCCAAATAGAGGCTGCATAAATTTAGCACCTCTATTATGTTATTTCATATAGTGCCGTCTGGGTGGCTTAAGAGAGCTGTGAAACCATTTACATGTAGTGTCCATATCCATCCCATTGAATTACAAATAAAAACAAAATAATTTGTTTCATAGAAAATATTAACAATTTTCTTAAAGTCAGTTGTTAAGAGAATAGAAAAATGAGAATTATTTATTTTTCCTTATTTCTCTTTATAACTGCAAAATATGATACTCAGAGGAAAAAAGTTATCTATAAAAATGACAATGCATCGAGTCTTAACTTACAGTACATATATAAGATCATGTAAAATAATCTGCACTTTTGTTGTATTTGGGTACTAACACTTTTGTGTTGCTAGTAACCATTGTTACATCAGATTTGGGGATAATTATAGCCTTAAATGTTTAAAAATGCCCCTCTAGAATTCCATTTGTGTAGTTGAGTGTTACTATCTTACTCTGTATCTAAAAGAAAACTGGTGAAATATTTTTCTTTTAATCTTTATTAGAAACACAACTGGGGCAGAGGTGGAATTCATAGAACAATGATTTTAAGTGTCATGCTAGTCTTTCTACAAAATCAGATATGTAATTATGAGCAGATAAAGCCTCTAACAAGAGGGCAGGCATAACTATGTTGTGCTTTTTAGTTCTCATTTAATGGAGCACAGACAGTGATAAGAGGGTGCCCAGTGCAGTGCCAATTAGATAAGATTTTCTCAGTGGTGCACTGACATTTTAAGGGGCAAGTGTTTGATAAAGTAGTCTGCCTTTGACTTCAGTCTTCTTCCTCTTGAAGAGACATTGTCTCTGTGCCTTTTATTTTCTAATTTAAATGTTCAGTTTTTCGTATGTGTGCATGCCTGCATGTGTGTGCTTTGTAGTCAGGGTTATATGAAAAACATTTTCTACTGTTTCTCTATTTTTCCTTCATTTATTTAAAACTTTTATTGAAACCAAAATCGAAATCAGGACAAAGACATCTCCTCTGCCAATTCCTCTTGGAAAAATTATTACCCTTTAAATTGCTTCTGGAAGGGCTCACTGAACAGGGAGGTAAGTTCATGAATGACTGATTAATGTGGAAGCAGGGACTCTGTGGAGAACATATTGTATTACCAACCAAATCAGAAAATGTGTGCTGAATTATTGTTATGGTAATTATCCTCCACTGAATTTATCTCAGTTTCAAAAGTAATAATAAGAATCTTGAGTAGGTAGAATAATTATACTTAACTGCTGTAATTAATAAATTAATTTTAGAAAATGATTCACATCAGGAATGAATTATAATAACCGAAATTTAAAACCTTTTTGCTAACACTTTCTACAACTTTTTAGCAACTTGCATTTAAGTTAATATTTAAAATAATATTTTTCTGGCTTACCATTTTTTTGTATCTTTGTTTTGATTCTTAGAGCCATCCAATTTTAATATGTAGTAATTAATCAATATCTTACAATTATGAAGGTATATAAAACAAATGCATTCATTTACAGGTACAATAGTGATTTACTTAGTCCCCATGTATGTGGAGTACAAGCACACACACAGACTGGACTATATACAACTCATGGAAACCACTATCCATAGACAGATTCTACAACTTATCACTACAGACTGACTATAGACTGATTATAACTCAAAACTAATCTACATAGGAGCTTTAATCTACATAGGAGCTACAGTTAAGCTACGTAGCTTAAGTGGTTGAGTGCCTGCTTCCCAGGTACAAGGTCCTGGGTTTGATCCCTGGTACCTACTGAAAGCAAAAATGAACAAACAAAAAAAACTACTCTCACTGGAGAGCAGATGTAGCTCAGTAGTTGGGTACCTGCTTCCCATGTGCAGGGTCCTGGGTTCAATCCCTGGTATCTACTTAAAAAAAAAGTTTACGTGAATATTACCCCAAATTCCATGAAAATTTTACATAGAATTCATAATTAACAAAGAAGGAATTACAGCTATAGACTCAGAATTATATTTAAGAATATTTTTTATAACTTTTGAATAATTTGCTTTCAACATCCAGTGGTACATATTTCCTGAAATTGCTCCAACCTCTGTGAGAAAGTTAGCTAGGCCACTAGTAGGGAGCCTGTGAGAAAGAACAGGTGCACTAGTGAAGGAATGAGAAGGTGCTGCTTCTGCCTCTGCAATTAGAGGTCTCTGAACCATCACCGTGTTTTGTAAAATCTACCAAAAATGCATACTACATAAAATTTTCTTTATGTCATAATAAGATAAATAAAATAATATAGGTGCTGCTATTTTAGAAACATTAAAGGATTTTGCAAATTTAAACAACAAAATAATATTATAATTAAGTATTTTCAAATTTAACATACCATAAAACAAGTGCCTGTTCAGAAGCATTGGAAAAGAGTACATACTAAGAGAAAACAAGTAGTACTTAGTTCAATTTTAATCCAATAAATAATGACTCCACTCTTTATTCCCAGTGAAGATGTATTCATATAGCCAAAGAAGAGTGTCTGGATTATCAAATGACTTCCTTTGTGCCTCCCTCCCTTTCTCCTTCCTTCTTCCCTTCCTTTCTTTTTTCTATGTTCTTCAATTCAATTCAGTTTGCTAATGGCAATTCCAACACTTCAGTGTACCCTATTTTTTATGTTGAGATCTGACAAGTATATTATCAAAGATGAACAAAAGTAGAAATGAATTTGTAAATATGCTGAATATCAGGTTAATTTTCACTTAAAGTTAATGTCCTCCTCCCTTGCCTTTAAGGAAGGCGTGTGATGGTTAATTTCATGTGTCAACATGGCTGGGTTATGATATCCAGTAGTATGGCCAAGGAAACACTGGCTTGATGGTTATTGTGAGGGTATTTTGTAGATAGATTTAAATCATTATTCGTTGATTGAATTTCTGGCTGATTACAGCTACAATCAAAAAAAGGAGATTGCCTTTGGACTCTCCTCATCCAATCAGTTGGAGGGCTAAGAGGAAGAACTGATGCTTTCAGCAGTCAGAAAGAATTTCTATCTCTATTTCACCCAGCCAACTTCTCCTGTAGAATTCATCTTTACCTTCATTGGAGTTTCTAACTTGCAGCCTGTGTTACAAAATTTGGATTTACAAATCCCCACAGTCAAGTGAGCAAATTTCTATAATAAATCTCTTTATATATATAAATATATATATATCTTTATATTCTGAGGATTCTGTTTCTCTGGAGAACGTTGATTAATACATGTGTGTTTTTCTTCTTAGAACATTTAAAGAAAAGGAGAAATGAAAATAAAAGTAAAAAATATTACAGGAAATACCAAATGAAAAACCAACAAATATATAATTAGCAAATCTTCATTTAACACTATTTCACATATCTTAGTTATGTTCATACCTAAGTATAAATAAGTAGTAAATATCTTGGATAGTAAAGGAATAGTAAAACTAACCCTTATTTGAGAAGATTTCATTTAGTATTAATCTAAATGACTATTTATTTATTTATTTATTTATTTATTTTTATTACCTTTTCTCTTCCAAACTTTACTTCAAATCCAAATATAAAAGAGTAGACAAGAGGCAGCTCAGCAAGCAATGGAAGCACCATTCCCATCAAGTTCTTTCTAGGCACTCTTATCCCATCCAATTCCAACAACAAATTCAATTGTTCCCTTAGTGCCCCGAAAGATACACAGACATCCACAGAATAGTCAAATGGTACAATCAAGGTCTCCCCACTAATGAAGAAAATGAAGGGGAAAAAAATGCTTAATCATATTCACATCTCACAAAACCAAACCCCACATTTCTCCCTTCCTTGACCTCTAGCATCAGTATAGCAACCTCCTGGTCCCTGCCACAAAAACATCACATTGCTGTCAAACACAGCCCACAAACTATACTAGGCACTTTTCTCCTGTGAATCACCACACTCCCAACACCCTAAATTAGAAGAACTTTCCTGCATCTACACCGTTACTCACAATCCTCATCCACCACCACCAAAATCACCACCACACACTCCCCACATCATCCTCCAGCCACCTCCAGCCAACACTAACCTCCCGAGACCACTTGCCACAAACCAGCAGTGCTTGCCACACTCATCAAAATGTGCCAACATCAACTCCATCGACCATCACACACTCACAATTGACCTTATTAAACATTCTACATATATCCAGCATTATTAGCTCCCCTTCTCAACCTACATTCCAAAGTTCATTTCTTGTATTTCATTCATATCAGTGAGACCACACAATATTTTTCCTTTTGTGTTTGGCTTATTTTACTCAACATAACATAACATAACATAACATAACATAACATAACATAACATAACATAACATAACATAACATGACTATTAAATAATAAATGAATGATTGCAGTTCTATTTCGGTTTCCATTCTTTTGTGTACATGAGATGTAGTGAAAATGCATGCTATATAAAGACAGATTCAGACACCTACACCTATGAAACAATTATCCTCACAACAATTTACTTTAACAAAGATGTTCAGCATGGCTGAATTCAAGAGCATGAAGTATATAACAATATCATTTGCTTTTTGCTTTGTTGAAAATATTTCAGAACAAATAGCTTACCTTTCTAGCATTTGTTTATACGGGGAGATTTATTAGGTGAAGCAACTGAATGTCATATTTCTTCATGGCTAATTTTACTAGTGTTTGTATTTTATTTCTCAACATAAAACGTTTATCATATGGCCAAAACCTGTTTTTCTAAAAGCACCATTCATACTAAACTTTTCATTTGTCATATTCCTGAGTTCATTAAAATTAAAGACACTTTAAAAATGAACATTTCTGTGTTTCATCTTTCTTGACTTTTTTAAACATATTTTTCTGTCCCCCCAAATCAAATAAAGCACAATATTTTCTACATGTGAGCTCATAAAAGGTATCAGATTTTTTACAGATATTTTCCATGGATATATGACATGGATTAATGTCAGATAACATTAATACTGACAAAAATATTTATCATGAATATAGACAATTGGTGGGCTGCCTGATTGGTCTAGCGGCTTAAAATTTAAGGTGTTCCTTACATAACACACACCCAAATCAACAAAGGTAGGTGGACATACAGATTAGTATAATTATAATTTTAAGAAATCTAGAGAAATATGACTGAGACTTCTTTAATTTCATTCCAGAAGCTAACATAATTGAAATTATAATCTCAAAATTGACTTTGGTGGAAAGAGTTACCTTTTTTAATGTTGAGAGGTCTATGCAATTTGACCATTTCAATGTTAACACCTAATAATGTGGGGGGGGCTGTTAAAGGATATTGTGAGGAGGGGGTAATACTTTCCATCTTTAATTATTTAATACCAGAACCTCTTCCTCCATAGTAATAATTATAGCTCTTATTGCAGAGGAAATTGGGATTTCTAACCAGATAGTTTAAATTAAAAATGTGGTTTGGGACATGTTTATTTGGAAATGAAGCTCTGAGCATTAAAAGACATATGTGCACACTCTGTGTTGACTCACTTTCTCTGTTACCTGCTACTGTGTTAGGCCTGTCTCTTTAGGACTGGATGACCAAGGTACCACCTGGCAGTCTCTTGAAATTCCTTCTCCCATGTGATTAGCTAGATGGTAATAAGTCCTGTATTGTTCAGAAATGTTTTATTAGAATGGAAACTCAAATCAGACTTGCCTCAGTTACTATATATGTTCTGGTTTCAGTGCTGGGTCAGGTAGAGCAAGGACAAAATCCCAGTGGTATTCTGAGTGCTCTTTCTCTCCCATATCTGGAGGAAAATATCATAGATGTATTGTCTCTTTGTCTCTTAGATTGCCTCTCTAAAATTTGTTTAACAACTAAGCAAAAAGAGTAAGACTTTCCTAAACTGTGGTGAAAAATCCCTGGCCTAGCTTTGAATCTTTCTTTTTTTTTTTAGGAGTTACTGGGCATTGAACCCAAGACCTTGTATCTGGGAAGCAGGCACTCAACCACTTGAGCTACATCCACTTTCTGATCCATTTTTGAAACAAAATTTGGACTAGTTTGGCTGATTGTGCCTAGGTTGTATGTTTACCAGTTACATCATGTAGAACAGCCTCAGCTATATCATATGGTATAGGTAGTACAAAGGAATGAGGAGTTAGGCATCCAGTTGAATCATTTAGCTCTTTCTGTATAATGAAATACTCTAAGACTTAGTGACTTAACACATCAGACGTTATTGCCTATAAATCTATGGGCATTTGGGTGATTCTATTGATCACAGCTTTTGTTGTGTGGCATGAGGTTGGCTCACATAGGATGGCCTAGGCTTGTATTTTTTGGTTGTGCTCCACATTGCATATAATTCTCCACCAGGATAGCCTGGACCTGTTCTCATGGCAGTGTCTGGGGTTCAAAGGAGATAGTGGGAAGAACCCAGGCCTATGTTCAGATCTAGGTTCATAACTGGCACATCAGGTTCACTGTGCTGTATTGGCCAGCCTGCCCAGATTCAGGGGTGAAAAAATAGACTTTGCCTTTTAACACAGGTGGCTGCAAGTCATGATACAAAGGGTATCTATTGAGGAGGCAGTAGAAAACCAGAAACATTAGTGCAATCAATCCAAACCATGAATTAAGAGGGAGAAGAATGCTGGACAGGAGAAATAAATTTTAAAAAAATGTCTTTTACTCTTGAGTTGAATTGTGAATTTTGTTGTATAAAGTCCTGCTTCAGCCTCAGGCTTAATACTTAAGCCCAATTCACCTTAATAAAGCCATGAAAAAGATTCTTCCTTCCAAAATAAAGACTTCTCAAAGATAATGAAGTGGTACCTTATTTCTCTTTTAATTTCTCTTTCTTGTATATAACTCCCTTAAGATTTCTACATGGTGTGAGCATTTTACAGTTTGTGAATGTTTCTGGGCACAGGCCATTAAAAAATCAATGACCAGCCCCTGTTTGTAATATTGGCTAAAATATTAGTCCCAGACACTTGTATAAACTCCACAACTTATCTAGACATTTTAGAAAAGAAGTTCTTTTAATCCTCAAATTCATAAATTATGTAATTTACAGTGAGAATCTGAGCAAATTTTGAGACACTTTGGGGAATCCTCTCCTTTCAATAGTTTTAGTCAAACATGGAATAGATGAGAACTAATATATGAAAAAATAAAAACAATAGTACTGGGTGAAAAAAGTCTTTCCCACCATGACCAGAAATAGAGTTACTGCTCATTGAATCCAGACATGCTAGGGAAGGTGAGATTCAAAGGGCAAGTGTTGTTAATTAATGAAATTTCCTACATTTTTCGTTGCTAATATAATAACAAATTAGGGCACTGGTACCTGCCAACTGGTTTATTCATTTGCTTATATTGTTATGTCCATATTTCATGTATTTTCAACAGTATCCTGAAAATTTGATGCAGTTAATATTATTTAAATATTAAATGCTAATTTAGAAAATAGAGAAACTTTATTTCAATAAATTTCCTTATTTTTTCTTTGGACAAAATAAATGGTATCATATTTAATTTTATAAAAATAGAGTAAACACTGGATGTCAATGTAATGATGAATGGGCTTATATTTTATGCTCTAGTATTACATATTTCTCACAACTTTAATAGGATGTTAAGAAAATCCATTAATGAATTAATTGAAGGCCATGATGCTGGTATTCTGACTTCAGCTTTAAATCTTTCAAAAGAGTAATGTATTTTATGTATATCAATATCCAGAAGTACAAAGAATATACTTAACCTCTTCAATTTTTTGATGCTGTGATATTTATATTTAATTCAACAAATAAATATCTGTCATGTTTAAATTCATTTAACATAATGTCCTAACGGAATGTGTTAATAGCACTCCTCCTCCCCCACAGGAGGATATTAATTAAACTTGGGAAATGATCACCATAAAAAGAAGCCCATGCATTTTGTCTTAGGTATCATGACATAATCCAAACAGACTACCATTTCCTTTACAGAGCCTAAAGTTAGCCTCCAACTGATGTCTGGAATTTAGTTCATTACCAGTATGTCAGCCAGAGTGCAAAGGCTATGACTGACATCTGTACTTTGATAAAGTATCTTATCCTAACTGTAAAGACTATCACAAGTAAGACATTTTATTAATTAATAGTAAATTAATTAATTCAGTTTCTACCCATATTTTTCAATGAGTTAGATGGGTAATTTACTTTGTGAAATAAATTTGCTCACCTAAAGATTCAGGTATATAAATTTATTAAATTATGCTTACATATTTCCCTTGATACATAAATGGTCTAATATATTAAAAACAGAAACAACCTGGGCTTTCTCTCCTAAAACTATAAATAAATTACCCAATTAAAGAATGTAATGTAAAATAAATAAATAGAAAAAAATGAAAGAAAATAAGATTTAAAGATTTAAATAATGAAAAGATAAAGTTCCTAATTATTTCTGATATAATTTAGTTCCTATTTGCATATGTCTATTTTGTTATATTCTGCACAATTTAATATCATAACAATATTTTATATATTCTTGTATATATCTGGTAATTCAGACAGTACTACCATGTTTGAAGAACCCGTTTTTATGGATAAGAAATGCAAAAATCCACATAACACAACACTGAAATATTTTGCTTTCATTGCCTGGGGAGTTCAGACAAACAGATATTTGTTTTATTTTTGATAGAAAATAATTAACTGCATAGACTTCAGTTCTACCTGTGATATATCATGTTATGGAACCTAAAAGTACCGTACATGTAAGGCGTAAGTTACTACAGTGTGATAAAAAATTTAAAAAAACAAAGTATATGTATTCATTCTTTCCAGCTACTAAATTACTATGCAGTATATTGTCTAAGCAGTGCATTATACTGACCCCTCTGAGCTTTTGATCCTTTTGTTCTCCCAGTTGATTAAGAAGCTGACATTAGCTCAAACTCTTGCCAGGATACACTATGATATGGCATCTGATACAGTATTTAAGAAGTTATTAACTTTCATGTTTTTACTCTTGATTAAAACTTGAAATTGAATATTCCTTCATCAGTTTAACAAATGTACCACACTAATGCATACTTTTAATAAGGGGTATGGAGTTGGGTGTATACGGAAACTGTATTTTCTGCATGACCTTTCTGTGAAACAAAACAAAAGAAAAAGTTGAAAATATAGCATGCAATATTGTTGCTTTAGGATAGAAAAAATTTCAGTTGTTTCTGACAAGGGGAAAAGATGAGACAACTGCTTCTAAATGCATATTTTGATGTTTACTGATTAGTAAAACCATTCGTTATAAGAAATCAGGAAATCTTTGTAGGATAAGTATTTTAAGTTGAATTAACATTAATTTTATTTTTAAAGTATTTTGATGTCCCTAAATATTTACAAATGCAATATTAACTTAATTAAAGAGAAATATGTTATCTTTTTCTCAGACAAGTATAAGCAAAATTGAAAATCTTAATTGCAATGGATTTGAGCACAGCTAAGGTGATAAGGTTCTTTATCATATGTAGACAGTTAAACATTCATGTTCTGGATAAGAGGAAGCAGAAGACAGAGGGAGAAGCAGGAGGAAGAAGAGAATGAAAAAGGAGGATGACGTAAAGGAGGACAGGGGAGCAAGAGGGAGAGAAAGGAAAACCTGAGGCAAATAATTAGCATGATTTAAAAATGTAAATTAGTTATCAGTGTATCACGAATACTAAATCTATATACAATATGGCATTGCATTCAGTTAAACATTAAGAACTTTCCAGTTAATTTTTTATTGTAGATGATTGTTCTGGATTCAAGACTCAGTGAACTACTTTAATATCTGAAATGTACTGATTTGTTTATTTTTAATCCAGTGAATATTTGCTCTACCTTGTTTACATAGACTATGCTTTAGTTATTCCCAGCTTATGCACATGTATAAGTGGAAAAACTAGTCGGTTATTAAGCTAATTCATACCCAAAACTATTTTTCCCATTTCTCTTTCAGAATATATTATTTTTAAAAAGATTTCTATTATTTTTTTACTGGACCTCAATTGACATAAATTAATATAAATTTATATCTACATGTTGCTAAGGATATTATGTTATGTAAATATTTTCTTACATTTTATATATCATGTTATATTAATATATATGGTATGCATGTAGACATTATATATATATACATATATATATTTTATATATGTATAAATATAATGACACTGATGTCTGAACATAATTATTATTATATATGTGAAAATCACATCATTCTAACTTTCTAATTTATTTGTGATAGGGCCAAAATAATTGAAATGCCAGTATAATGAGATTACTTCAAATGTATAGACATAGTTTGACTACTATACAGCTTTTCATCCTAAAAAATGTTAAAGACAGAAATACCTGACATGTAGACTTAATTTAGAATTACTATTGACTACTTCAAAGTAAGAAGTGAGATTATTTGTGTCTTTGATAAATTCCCAAGATTTATTTTCTTCCTCAGGGTCATAATTTCATGACTTCCCATATCCTTGTGATTTTCTGGAGAAAGTTTGTACTCAAATATATTTTATCAGATATAAAGTTTTCATTTTTTGATTTGAGTTCTTAAAGTACTATATATGAACTCTGATTTTGCTAATGGTAGCAAAATATGCAGGTCATTAGATTATACAGAGTAAAGCAAAATTGCAAATGCAACAAATTCAATAACAACAAAAGGATATTAATTATCTACAAAATTTTTAAGTTTCTATTAGGGGTTCTTTCCATTTTGTGCATTGCCAAACCTTTGACTTTAATCAAAAGCAATTATGAAAATCCATTCCACTATGGCACCACAGAATATAGGGAATATGATCAAGCTTTTTGCATATTCATGTTGTGCAATAATTCACTCTTTACATTATAATTGCAAAGGATATTGGGAGATTTGTGGCTAAATTTTATAATACTCAAAATCTGATCATAAAATAGATTTAAAAATAGTACACTTTTAAATTCTTATATATATATATTTAAGAATAGTTTAACTGACAGCAATGAAAATCCAAATCATTTTTTTAAATGTAGGACATTTACATATGTGAAAATTTCTCAAAACATATAAAATTTGAATTAGTTTGGTAAACTTTTGAGGCACCAAATGTTATCTTCCCATATAGTTTCTGATCAACTAAGGTTTGGTAGGATCGAAGAGTTGGATTCTCCCATATTGTAACAGCGTAATATGTAAAATCTGTACAACTGTAAAGGAATTAAAATTTGGTACTTTATTGTTGCACAGGTTTTTTTAGCAAATATCTATATTAGCTCTATGATGGATTATACATATCAAAGAAAAGTGGTATTTCAGCCTATTGACTACTAACTCATATGTGTTTACCACCTTGTGTTCTGCTTTCCCCAAAGGACATAATACTGCATGCTTATGGCTGAATACTTGTATCTATATTCTTGACTTAAATCAAATAATTAAGCTCTACTAATTTATAATTTGTTATTTCTAATAAGAAATCTGAAGCTAATATGGAAATTGAATTTTTTTCATCTTCACTATATAGAAATTACAAAATAAAATATTTTAGAAAAACATATATGAAAATTATTGTAAATTTAGATTATGGATTATGAACACTCCAAGCAAAAGAAGAGAATGAATTACAAAAATTAGTTTCCTGGATGCTTGCCAGTTTTTGTACCCATTAATTCTGAGTCCTCAGTCTAGAAAGGGTATACGCATACCTAGACAAACACACACAAATATATAATATATACATCCACCTATCCCCCCACCTATACACACACACACACTTATATGCACAGAATAATACTACGGGACTAAGTAAACAAAACCTCCCTTTTCAAGGAAAGAGATCAAAATTATTTAGGTTAAACAATATTTAGTAACCCTTTTAATTGGTTACAAATAAAGATCTGAAAACAACCTTACACTATTCCCCTCTTGGAAAATTTTTCTCCAAGAACCACAATACAGCCCTGAAATTGGTGATTTTGAAGTAATAATAGTAGTAAAAGTTGCTGCCTCTTAAAATCCAACTAAATTAACAATGGATTTCATTCCAAAAGTTATATTGAAAATAATATAAATTCAGAATAGCTATTTTCTACTAATTTATTATGTGTATATTTATTAACAATCTTATATGTGTCTGGCACTATGTTATGGTGCTGTGGATAAATAATAAACAGAACACATAATGACCCTACCTTATTAGCAAACTAAGTGTGTTTTTTCCTAACACATATTACACATTGTAATTAAAGTTCCTGGCTGTGGCATACTGTGTTTTCCACAATATCTTCTTACCTGAATGATCTTCTTAAAACATGACTGAAATACTTTCTCAGAAGTGGTGGGTCTGTGTGGCCTTCCCTTGTACTTCGGCAGAACTTGAGACTGCCTTGACCAATAAGACATTGCAGAAGTGACCCTGTGAGCCTTCATGAGTAGATAAGATAAATGCAATGCACTTCTACCTTGTTTCTAGGGTTGTTTTTATTTGGAACCCAGCCCCATGTTGTAAGAAATCTCAAATTAGCCCACATGAAGAGCCAGGAGCTGCCACGTGGAGGTGTTCAACCCTCAGCCCAGCTGAGGGTCCTGCTGACAGCATCTGGTCCCCAACATGGGAGAGAATGGGTGAAGGCATCTAGTGATAATCCCAGTTCCCTAGTTATGCAATCACCTCCAGCCATTATGTCTTTCCACCTGTGGTCCTAATATTGAACAAAGCTTACCCCTGTTCTCTGGTCAGATTCATAGCCTACAGAATTCATGTATATTATAAAATGATTACTGTATGCTGTTAAGTTTAGGGGTATTTTTTTATACTGCAATAGTAATGGGAACACTGCCTATTCTGCAAAAAAGTACTAATGCAATATAAAGCTGAAAATTATGTAAATTAAAAGTATGAGGGAACAGAATTATTGCAATGCTATACTTAAACAAAAAAATGGTAAGATTGTAAACAAATTTAAATTGATCTCACTTTCCAGTATACCGTGTCCTTTTTTCTATTAATGCTTAGCCACGCAAATCTAGCATCATTCATCTCTGAATGAACAGCACTGTTTACCTGCTCTTGGTCAAGACTTGGACTGATGATTACTGCTAAAGAATATTCATGAACAAGGTGAGTGCCCCTACTGATCCTTTATTAAAACTCTGAACCTCAACTGATCTTTAAACATTACTATCAGTTCTGTTGTTACCCTAATCATAATTCCTTTCTCGGAATTGGAATTTCAAACTTTTCCATTCTCCTCTAGTATGCCTTTTTATCTCAGGGTAAATAGAAGCCATAAAACCAATAATTGTGTGAAGTCATCTGTTTTACTCTTTTCCTTTATTTGCATGAAAGAGATGCCATTCCTCCTGTCTTAGGCAAGTTCCTTCACCTATACCCTAACTCTTAATTCCTCCCTCCTTCTGTGGCAGAGCTCCACTCTAAAGGGAAGTTATCTATCAATACCATGACAAGAAACATAATGGATTTTCTTGATTTTCATATGCTTGAATTGTGCAG
Source organism: Cabassous unicinctus (assembly GCA_029593785.1). Lineage (NCBI taxonomy): Eukaryota > Metazoa > Chordata > Mammalia > Cingulata > Chlamyphoridae > Cabassous > Cabassous unicinctus. The sequence goes on along the minus strand of JAQZBX010007663.1, from coordinate 23,515 downwards.
CATTTGAGTGTGCATATCTGACAAAAGTCTCATGGATTTCTACTTACCATGCAGAATTCTGACTTTTATATTTTTGCTTACCTCTACTCACTCTAGTATCTTTATTCCCCTCTTGTTTGCTTTATTGCTCTTCATAGCTTCAGTTGCCAATTATGTACCTGCATCTCTTAAAACTTTATTTTCCGTGAAGATCTCTATTCAAAACTCTGGAAATCTATAACCAGTTGTCTTCTGAATATATGCACTTTGATGTCTCACAGGCATCTAGCTAAGAGATGACTAGAAAACAAAGAAAATAAGGAAGCATGTTAAAAAAGATTTACGTGATGTGTGATATAGAAGGTCCCTGAATGAGAATTAACTGCATTGTCACTGTGGTAGATTGAGTCATGTCCCCCACAAAGATTTGTTCAATCCTAAACCTTGGTCTGGAGACTGTAAACTCATTTGTGAATAGAAACTTTGGAAATCCTACTTGGATGAGGCCAAATTGAAACAGGGTTAATCCTATAGTCCTTAATCCTATATGACTAGATTTCTTATAAGGAAAGGAAATTTGGACATGGAAAGAGGAAACAGTAAAAGACAAAAGACTAAGTGATAGAGGCAAGTCACCACCAGAACACTACAAACTTCAAAGAAAGCATGGTATACCAATACCTTAATTTTGGCCTGCTATTCTACAAACTATGAACCAATACATTCCTGTTGTTTAAGCCAACCAGTCTGTGGTATTTTGTTATAGTAGCTCTGGCAAACTAAGATACAAACCAACAGAAGAAATAAAGAAAGCACAACACATAAATAGGCCCTTTCAGTGGACAAACTGAGAATGGTCTATAAGAAGTATAGAAGTCAATTCTATGAAATTCTTACTCAGGGAGGTTGATCCAAGACATCTGTAATGCTATTAAAATGATGAAGGATAAGAAGGATAATAGGGGGCTATTTATCATGGAGTAAGAATAGTTATATGAAATAAAATGCTTTATACAATAATATGTATTAAATAGCACTTATTATATGCCAGATTCTATATAAAAACTTTTAGTATATTTACTTATTGATCTTAAAAATAGTACTGTTAAGGAGGCATTCTTATTTTCTCTAACAGATGTTGTGGTTGTGAAGAAATGGTATACCTTGCCTAAGCTCATGGAGTTAATAAGAATCAAGGATGTGCTTTAAACAAGCATTCTGACCCCAGAGTCCATGCTTCCTTGCATCTTTCACAATTTTAAAACTTTGGGCATATTCAACATGAAAATCACTTCAGTATGAAGTAATAATATAATTTGACTGAAATCAAATAAGAACTCAAAGAACGGTATTATTTGGTAGTCTGCATAAAATGTAACTCCTTATAAGATTTCTCAGTGGCAATTTCTTTCTTCGCTAGAAATATTATATTGTTGCTTGAGAAAAAGCATGAGTTCAGTTTTCAGACTGCCCTGTGTTTGAATTTTGCCTTGAAGAAGCATGTTCCTTCAACTCCATGATATTCCAGGTGAGGAATGAGAACCCTTATAGAAGTCATCTAGCATGTGGTCTGGCAATAGGAACTTAACAAAGGTATGTTTCCTTCTGTACCCTCTAACTCTTCTCCACCATATTCAACTATGCCTGCACCCTACCTTCATTGTCCCCATGGTCTCAGGCTGTACCACTGAAGCCAGTCTCAAGCCTTTGCTACACCTCTTCCTCAGTTGGAATGCAGCATCAATTAAGGAACAGTGACGTCTCTGAGAATGTTTTGGCTCATTTCACAAATGTGCTACAGTCTAACAATCATAAATGCATTGAATATGAAATACTTCTATAAGAGTCACTAAATAATATTTTGGTGCCTCAGTTTCTTTCACATGGTGGCATGAGAGGGTTCATTAACTCATTCAGGTCAATAGTTTTACTATTCAATAAATCTTTCCATAATTAAATTAAGATTTATACAAGTCAGCTATCCAATCAAAGAAATATTGGAAAGTAGATTTCCTATTTTTAAAATCTAGAATATTTAACTAATGTCAGAATCTGATTTATTCAAAGCAGGTTGAGTTAACAGCTAAGGTTTCTTGTTACATTATTCTGTATTCAATGTGGACTTTCCCTGCCCCTGCCAAAAAAAAAACAGCTAAATGCAAAAATGCCAATGCTAAATAGATAGGGAGACAGAAAAGCAGCTGCTCCAATGATAAATGAAGAAGGTTATTACTAATATTATAAAAGTTAAGAAATCATAAAGGGTTCCCTACAGGTGCTAATTTTACTACTTGAATGAAATTAATAAGGCTCTCTATAAAACAGCAGGAGATCCTTAGATTATACGAGTAATCAGCAAGAAAATTTATTGTGGTTTCATGAAGCATACAATGTTTGTGTACTATATGCAAAAGTGGTACTTTATTCTCTGCAGTGAACAATTCTCAGTCCTTATAATAGAAAAATATTTAATAGTTTGCCACCTCTTGAGGCATAGTTTTTAAAAGTTGCTCAAGTGTGATTAATTTGACTCAATACAAAATAACAATGCAGCAATTCTGTGTCATTTAAAGCTTCTCGAGATATGTTTACATTAGTATTATGACCTCTATAAGGGGAAAATGTAAAAGGATATCTAGACCTCTACTTTGAGACATAGGTAAAAGTCTAGAACAATCCAGGTCTTGCAAACAATATGCATTTTATAAATAATGTGAAAAAAATGCAAAGTCAGAAAGTAAATAGAATGACCTGAAATGAAACCGAGAAAGGTATTATAAAGGAAGTTAACTGCTACCTACAATATAATATTTTTAAACGGGATGAAAGCAGATAAGTTCTCTTGAGACTATAAATTTCAAAATATATATTTTATTCTTAATTGAAGATTATCAAATCTTATGTTATACTTTACTTCATTTTCCTGGGGAAAAAAATAAATATTTTGAATTAAGATATTTTATTCTATCTTCTCCTTGTTCTACTCTTCTTGGTCTACAAAAATGTTGCTCTGATTTCATGTGTTTAGACATTGGGGTATGATGTCTTTGGAAAGGTTCTTATGCAAATTTTGGAATACTCTTGTATCCAATTCAGTGCTTAGTCAACATTGTGTGGTGAATTTTGTTATCAAGTCTCCTTTCTTTTGAAAGTAACCAAGATCCTGCAAGAAAGATTTCAGGGAAAATGGTATACAACTTACTACCAGCATTGGGAACTTTCACAATTATAGTTTATAGATAATTCTTGGGAACATGAAAAAGGAAAATGTGAACAAGAAGAAATATAGCCATGGCAAACTTCATACACATTTTAAAATTAATGTCACTAAAGTGCCTGGAAATATTTATTCTAAAATATGCTGGAATGAATATATACTGTTTACACATGGGATCAACTAGTCCAAGATATTATCTGATGGAGTCAGGATTTGAACCCTGGGTGTTTGTAACCAGTACAATATGCTACTTTTCATTCAGTGTAGCAGAGATGAAAATGAAAGATGCTTGGTTTCATTTAAAAGTTGGTGTTATAAATCAATTTTGTCCCTAAATATATTTGGGACCATTTTTGTGTATTCTCAGATTCTATCTCACTTCTTAGTAGAGAATATTTTGTTTTCTTATTCCTATTTCCCCAACCCCCCACTGTGACACCCAATAAAATGCATCTTATTATACAGAGGTTTTGCTGATTTAAATTGTTAAATGACTCTTAAACAGGTTATTTTCAAGTTAACTAGGAACAAAGTATACATGAATAATGGAACAGTGGTATTAGACATATAAAAACAAGTCCCAACAATTACATGGCTAACAATTCTGGGCTGAACTTCAGGGTGCTACTTGACAAAAAGCACAAAATAAAATGGAAAGTTGCTCTAATGACTTTTATATTATTTACAGTAACCATGTTTGTCTGTGTCAACTTTACAAATTATGCCATAGTAATATAGCTATGAAGCAATTACTCTAAAATATTCACAAAATATATATGCAAGTCTGTTTTCACTGATCACAAACATGGTAATGTCCAACTTTTTGAAAGGAGTTGCCTTATTATTCATGAATATAGTTTTGGAACTTATGAATATTTGCACTTTGGGAGCAGTTAATATTCATTGATTTGAGACATTAATTGCAATTTTCTGCACTTGTTATTTTAATTAAATGATGAAAACTATCAGTATAAAATAGTTGAGAATTTTAAATTCTGTTGAATTAGAGCTAAGCCAAAAAAATCATTCAAAAAGTGCAAAGCTCTAATGCAACTTTCTAATCCAACTGTTTTTCCTAAAGTAAGTTTTCATTTTCAGACTAAAGACTTAGCTGATAGATCTTATTATATTGATGAATAAAAGTGAGGAATTTTAAATGATGAGAATTATTTTCTTACTGTGACATAAACTTAATAGAAGACCATTGTAAACTTTTATTATATAATAATATAATTTAATAATTATATATATATACCAGTTTTGTCATTATCTGTGTAACTATATATCTGTTCATATATAAAACCTTCCTCTGTGCTACTGGATTGTAAACACTATCTTCATCTATTTTCTCTCAGTTCAAGTCTCAAGTGTCGTGAAGACAATTTGCTATTCACTTAAGAGTGGATTTAAGTTTGCTTAACAACTTTGCAATATCAGACCTTCAATTATTATCAGTTCACCTATGAATGATCACACTCTTATGATACTCATTCTTAAAGAATGTATTTATTCAAAATGGGATATATTTTTGTTCATGGCACTCTCTTTTATTGGATAATTCTACTCAAGAAAGGCATTGCTGAGTCTGAAAGAAACCTAGAGTAAAATTAGAATAAAAGTTCTACATTATTAGGAATATGAAACAATTTGGATTACATACTTAGTTAATTCAACATGTATTTCCCCACATCATTTACCAAATATTTACTGCTTTTCTTCCAGGTGCTACTCATTGTCCTAAGTGCTAAAAATGCCCTTATGAAAATTACGTTTTTACAGGGAAGTGAGACTATGCATAAATGCACTCTTAAATTATGTAGTGATGAGGTGGGTATTGTAAATTGGATGTTAAAGAAGGCTGCTCTGATAAAATGACTTTTAATCAAACGACTAAATGTGGGATGAGAGGAAATGTTGTCATGCAGAGGATTCATAGTAGAACATGGCTCTTCTGTCCTTTATTTGAACCTATAATTAGTACTAGAGTCGGTAGGCATATGTCCAAGGGACTTAAATCTTTGGGCTGTCCATGTACCAGCTGGACCCTGAATCTCAACAGAGTTGCAACACCTACTCTCCAGTTCATTGGTTTCGCCCAGGACAACTAACAAGGTGGTGAGGATGGACAACTACCATACCAAAGAACTGAGAGAGTCTACAACTGCAAGCAAGAGAGTCCCTTCCATCGGCCCTATGGGATCGCAGCCCTCTCTCAATTAGAGGTGGCATGGACATCACCATCCCCAAATCCTCCAAATTGGAAAATGAACTATGGACTAAAATGGACTTACTGGTATTCTACTATAGACTTATTATGATTCTAGCAATGGAAGAAATTATATCATTAGTGTGGAGGCAGTGGCCACTGGGGGTTCTGAGGGCAGAGAGAGGGAAAAACAGGTGTAATATGGGGGCATTTTCAGGACTTGGGGATTGTCCTGAATGACATTGCAACAAAGATACAGGCCATTATATATCTTGCCATAACCTACAAAATTGTGTGGGAGAGAGTGTAAACTAGAATATAAACTTTAATCCACACTTAGTGGCAATGCTCCAAAATGAGTTCCTCAATTGCAATGAATGTACCTAACTAATGAAAGAAGTTGTTATTGTGGGAAAATGGGGTAGGAGTGGGGAGCAGGGCATATGGGAATCCCCTATATTTTTTATGTAACATTTATGTAATCTAAGTATCTTTTAAAATATAAAAACAATGAAAATAAATAAAAATTAAATAAATGAACTGACAGGGCAACCACTGCTCCAGGAACCTCAAAAAAAAAAAAAAAAATAGGAGATTCCCGTATACGTATGAATACCTGTATTTTTAATGTTATTACATGCATGTTTATTTTCTTTATTTTTCCCCTGCACAATCTGGATTTCCCTGCAAGTTTAATCAAAACTTGCTTCCAACTAACCTCAAGTTAATTTTCTGAACTTAAGACAAGTTTATGAGAATGTCCATGAAAAACAACCCTCCCCTTCCAATAAGGTGGAGCTTGCATCCTCCTGTGGAAGAAATAGGAAGAGAGAAACCCTGGCTTGGCCTCAGGGATGGTGTCCAGATTCTTTAGTTGGTTCTTTCTGTGCTTTGTGGCATCAAGGACCAGATCCTTGTGCTTCTGTTAAGTCTCTGATAAATTCTGGTGCTTTTATGTGGGATGTTATAATTATGCCACACACAGCACACAGGTTTTATATATATGCATACACATAATATTATATATAAAATAAGTTAAAAAAAAAAAAAAAAGAGGATTCATAGAAATATAAGCCATAGAAAGGGTCTTGAAGAGCCATACTGGTGTATGTATATGTCAGTGTCAATCCATTGGGTGGCAGCCTGAAAGACTGAACCAAGAAAATCATCTCTGACTTGTTTTCCCAGAAATTCTCCAGTAAGCAGATGCTGCTTTCAGGTATATAAAGTGAAATAAAAAGTAATTAAGTTGAAAGGGCCTGGAACAAAGGATTACTGTGACAATTTGAATTTGGGAATCCCAAAAAACTACTATGTTTTTTAACTAATCCATTCCTGTGGGTGTGGGGCCCTGTTGATTAGAATACATCAGTGAGATGTGTCACAGGTTGGGTTTCTGCCTTCTTGCTGGAACTTATTTAAATGGAGATATGAGGAAAAGATACATAGGAAAAGGGAGCACTGCCATTCAGAAAGAAAGGACTCAAGGTTTGCTTACAGCTGCAGAAAGGCAGAGAAGGCTAGAGAGGCTGGGACAGGGCTAGAGTCTGCAATCAGCAGTGCACAAAGGCATGAAAAGAGGTCGCTGAGTAGCTAGGCCAAGGATCAGCTCAAGACTGAGGAGATGAGCCCAGCCATATGCCTGATCAACATGTGGAAAGATACCAGGATCACCAGTAGACTTTGGTGAGAAAGCATCTCTGATGGTGACTTTTTTTTAAATATATTTTTTATTTATTTTTAAAAGATAGATTACATAAAATGTTACATAAAAAAATATAAGGGATTCCCACATACCCCACTCCCCACACCTCCCACTTTTCCCCACAGTAACAACTTCTTTCATTAGTGTGGTACATTCATTGCAATTGATGAACACATTTGGAGCATTGCCACTAAGCATGGATTATAGTTTACATTGTAGCTTATACTCTCTGCCACTCAATTCTGTAGGTTATGGCAGGATAGATACTGGCCTCTATCTGTCGTTGCAATGTCATTCAGGACAAATTCAAGTCCCAAAAGTGCCCCATATCACACCTCTTTTTTCCTCTCCCTGCCTTCAGCACCTCTGATGGCCACTGACTCCACATCAATGAAATAATTTTTTCCATTGCTAGAATCACAGTAAGTCTATAGTAGAATACAAATAAGTCCACTCTAGTCCATTTTTTATTCCCCAATCCTGAGGATTCTGGGATGATGATGCCCACTCCACATATAATTCAGAGGGGGTTTCAATCCTACATGGCTGATGGATAGGACTCTCTTGCTTGCAATTGTAGACTCTCTTGGTTCCTTAGTATGGTGGTTGTCCATCTTCACCTCTTTGTTAGTTACCCTGGGTGAGTCCAATGAACTGGAGAGTAGGTGTTGCAACTCCGCTGAGGCGCAGAGCCCAGCTGACATGGACAGCCCAAGATTAAAATCTCTTCAATGTACACCTACCAACTCCAGCACCAACCACAGGTTCAAATAGAAGGGACAAAAGAGGCATGTGTAAAGAAGTCACAACTGAGTCCAACTCTGCGACACTTGGGAGTACAAACCACAAAGTAGGGCCCAATGGGAAGGCACCAAACTCTGGAGCTATCTGCCATGACCATAGGACCTGGGTGACTCCAGAGCCCTCAAGAGCACCACTATTTGGGGGTAGTACCTACTTTGGCAGTCTATGAGAGCCTGCTGAGATGTGTGTAAGCATTGCCTCTCTGATGAATTCCCAACTCACTTTAAAGTCTCTTAGCCATATAAACTCATTTGTCTTTACCTTTTCCCCCTTTTATTTGAGGTATTTTTCCAGTGCATCACAAGCTGGTGCTTCACAGTAATCCCTTGGTGCCAGGGAGGCTCATTCCCAGGAGTCACATCCCACGCTGGATGGAAGGTAATGCATTTATATACTGAGTTTGGCTTAGAGAAAGGCCACATTTGAGCAACATGGAGGCTCTCAGGAGGCAACTCTTATGCACCCTACAATGCTAGGATAAGTTGCAATTTCAAGAGCAAAGGCCCATAAGCATAGTCGTCGATATCAAGGGCCCATCAATGGATCATCCTTCTTCAGGAGTCATTACGCCTATACTTGGGTACTGTTGCTGTTCCATTAGAGAATGTGACAGAGCTCCCCAGGATGGGATTTCAATAATCTTTCAGTTATTGTGTGAATCTCTACGCACTGTTGCAATGCCCAATGAACATTTGAACATATTTATATACCATATATGTATGCCCAGGTGAACTTCCTCCCATATATCCCCCGTCACTGACACCCCACACCAATGATCCTCCCCTGCCAGAGTTGTAACCCTTCCTGTGATCCATACTTCTTCAAAAATGAAGCCAAGACCATTGCCAAATATAAGTAATAGAAAAATGAAATAATAATGATAGTTTTAAGCAAAAGAAACAAAATACATAATAATTTAGAAAAACTAAAACTAAAATAAAATTTTAAAATAAAAAATTGGGATATTAAAAAAATAATGAAAAAAGTTTTTTTAAAGATTTTTTGGCCTTTTGCCTTTCATCACTGTAATATTTTTTGTCCTGTATGTACGATGACATTTTCTTCCATTTCTTCCCCAGTGTCTCACTTTTTATCATTTTGTCTTCAAAGAAGTTTTAGGTCACAGTAAAGTCACTTACTGATTACAGGGGACTCCCATATACCCAATCCTTCCCCTTTTCCCCCTTCTCATATTAAAAACCTTTTTACATGTGGATGGTACATTTGTTACAACTGCTGTACAAATATTGAAACATAGCTACTAACAATGGTCAATAATTTACATTATGGTTTACATTTTAGACCAAACATTTTTATACATTTTTGATGAAACTTAACATGGCCCGTATCCATCATTGCAAGATCATGCAGAACACCTCCATTGCCCCTTAATACCCCCTCTTCCATCTATTCTATTCCTCCCTTCCTCTCCCCTCAGGGCCCATGGAGGACACCAAGCTTCACTCCTTGAAGGACAAGATTCACTTGCAACAATGCTGAGGGCTTGACACACTAGTCGTTCCTCCCTTATTAGGAACTGCCCATGCTCTCAAAAGACACCCACCCCTCTGAGAACATATCAGGCCTTCCCAGTGTGGGAGTCCAACTCCTTCCCACTCATTATGTGGGTCTCAACCCACTGATACAGCACACTATGACAAAATGATCACTCACATATGCTCTAGAAGACTGCCCCAGGTGTGTCTTGTCCTGAATGTCCCCCCGTCCAACACCCTAATCCAGTATGCTATCCTTGTCATATTGCCAAAAGAGCTTCCACCATTGTAGTTTCAACCACATACCTGCCAATCCCCAGTATTCACTTGATCCCTTCCCCAACCCTCCCCCCAGTTCCAGGGACTACCCAATCTTACCTTCCTACCCTACCCCCCTGTCAAGCTTGCACCACCCAACCCAATATTATCACTACACCCCTGTCATATCCCTTCATTGCACAACTACTCACTTCCACCATATCATAGATTTCATCTGTATGGGAATTGGCTCACAATTTTCTTCTCCCTTTCTATTTCCTGTAAACCTATCTTCCAGACTCTGGCTCTCCGAGTCTGCTCAATTTGCTTAATTCATATCAGAGAGGTCATGTGATATTTGTCCTTCAATTCCTGGCTTGCTTCACTCAACATAAGGTCCTCAAAATTCATCCATGTTATCCCATGTGTTAGTACTGTATTCCTTCTTACAGCTGAGTAATATTCCATTGTACGTATATACCACATTTTGTTTATCCATTCAACTGTTGATGGACATTTGGGTTGATTCCCACTTTTGGCAATAGTGAATAATGCTGCTATGAACATTGGTGTGCATATATCTGTTTGTGTCTTTGCTTTCAGTTCTTCTGGGCATATACCCAGCAGTGGAATTGCTGGATCATATGGCTAGCCTATAGTTAGTTTTTTGAGGATGCGCCAAACTGTCCTCCACAATGACTGGACCATTCTACATTCCCACCAACAGTGGATGAGGTTGCCCATTCCTCCACATCCTCTCCAACACTTCTAGTCCTCTGTTTTTTTAATAGCAACCAGTCTAATGGGTGTAAGATGATACTCATTGTAGTTTTGATTTGCATTTCCCTAATAGCTAGTGATGTTGAGCATCTTTTCATGTGCTTTTAAGCCATTTGTATTTCTTCTTTGGAAAAGTGTGTTCAAATCACTGGCCCATTTTTTAAATGGGTTGCTTGTCTTTTTATTTTTCAGGCATAGGATTTCTTTATATATGCTGGATATTGGGATCCTGTCAGATATTTGTGATTGCTATATATTTTCTCCCCTTGGCTAGGCTGTCTTTTAACTTTCTTGACAAACTCCTTTGATGTTCATAAGGTCTAATTTAGAGGTGGTCCTATTTATGTATTTTTTCATTCACTGCTTATGCTTTGGGTGTGAAGTTCATGAAGCCATTTCCTATTACAAGGTCCTATAAATGTTCCCATAATTTATCTTCCAAGGTCTTTATGATCCTGGTTCTTATATTTAGATCTGTGATCCATCTTGAGTTGATTTTTGTACAGGGTGTGAGATGGTGTTTCTCTCTCATTCTGTTGGATATGGGTATCAAGTTCTCCAAGCACCATTTGTTGAAGAGGCCATTCTCTCACAGTTGAGTGGGCTTGGTGGCCTTGCCAAATATCAGATGACTTTATATTTGAGGATCTATATCAGAACACTCAATTCAGTTCCATTGGTCAGTATGTCTATCCTTGTTCCAATACCATGCAGTTTTGACCACTGTAGCTTTGTAATATGTTTTAAAGTAAGGCAGTGTGATTCTTCTAATTTCATTTTTCTTTTTCAATATGTCTTTGGCTATTCAGGGCCTCTTGCACTTCCAAACAAATTTTATAGTTAGTTTTTCCAATTCAGTGAAAAATGCTGTGTTGATTTTCATTGGGATTGCATTAAATCTGTAGATCAGTTTGGTTAGGATAGACATATTAATGAAGTTTAGTCTTCTGATCCATAAACAGGGAATATTTTTCCATTTATTTAAGTCTTCTTTGTTTTCCTTTAACGTTGTTGTGTAGTTTTCTGTGTATAAGTCATTTACATCTTTAAATTTATTCCTAGGTCTTTGATTCTTTTAGTTACTATTGTAAATGGGATTTTTTCTTGATTTCCTCCTCAGATTGCTCATTATTTGTGTACAGAAATGTTACTGGTTTCTGTGTATTGCTCTTATAACCTGCAACTTTACTGAACTCATTTATAATCTCCAGAAGCTTTGTTGTAGATTTCTCAGGGCTTTCTATGTATAGGATCATGTCGGCTGCAAATAGTGAAATTTTTACTTCTTCCTTTCCAATTTGGATGCCTTTTATATTTTTTCCTTGACTAAGTGCTCAAGCAAATACTTCTAACAGAATGTTAAATAGGAGTGGAGATAGTGGGCATCATTGTCTTGTTCCCAATCTTAGTGGGAAAGTTTTTAGGGTTTCACCATTGTATATGATGTTAGCACCATTGTATATGATGTTAGCAGTGTATTTTTCATATATGCCCTTTATCAAAATGAGGAAGTTTCCTTCTATTTCTATGCTTTGCAGTGTTTTTATCAGGAAAGGGTGATGAATTTTGTCAAATGCTTTCTCCTCATCTATAGAGATGACCATGTGATTTTTTTCTTTTGATCTGTTTATGTGGTGGATTAAATTGGTTGATTTTCTTATGTTGAACCATACTTGCATACCTGAGATGAAACCTACTTGGTCAATGTGTATAATTCATTTGATGTGTTATTGAATATGATTAGCAAGTACTTTGTTGAAGATTTTAGCATCTAGGCTCAATAGAGAGATTGGTCTTTAATTTTACTTTCTTGTGGCATCCTTGTTTGGCTTTGGTATTAGGGTGATATTGGCATCATAGAATGAGTTAGGCAATGTTCCTTCTACTTCTATTTTTTGGAAGAGTTTTAGCAAGATTGGTATTAGGCCTTTCTGGAATGTTTGGTATATTTGGTATATTTCATCTGTGAAGCCGTCTGGTCCTGGGCTCTTCTTAGTTGCAAATATTTTTTGAAGGGCACGTTTTTTATTTATTCCATCTCATTTTTTGTGATTGGTCTGCTGAGCTCATCAGTTTCTTCTTTTGTCAATGTAGGCTGTTCATGAGTTTCTAGGAATCTGTCCATTTTCTCTAAATTATCCTTCTTATTGGCATATATTTTTTTCAAAATATCCTATTATGGTACTCTTTATTTCCGTGGGGTCAGTGGTGATATCCCCTTCCTTGTTTCTTATTTTGTGTATTTGCACCTTCTCTCTTTTTTTCTTTGTTAGTCTTGCTAAGGGTTTGTCAATTTTATTGATCTTCTCGAAGAACCAGCTTTTGGTTTTGTTTATTTTTTCTACTTTCTTGTTTTCTATTTCATTTAGTTCTGCTCTAATTTTTGTTGTTTCCTTCTTTCTATTTCCTTTGCAGTCAGTTTGTTGCTCTTTTTCTAATACTTTTAGGTGTGCAGTTAGGTCTTCAATTTTAGCTCTTTCTTCTTTTTTGATATATGCATTTATGGCTCTGAATTTTCCTCTCAGTACAGATTTTGCTGCATCCCATAGGTGTTGATATGTTGTGTTGTCACTTTCATTTGTTTCAAGATAGTTACTGATTTCTTTTGTAATTTCCTCCTTGTCCTGATTTTCTAAGAGTATGTTGTTTAATATCCAAATCTTTGTGCCTAATCTGGTTCTCTGGCACTTACTGATTTCCAGCTTCATTCCATTGTGGCCAGAGAAATTATTTTGTATAATATAAATCTTTCTAAATTCATTGAGAGTTATTCTGTGGCCTAGCATGTGGTCTATCTTGGAGAATGATCCATGTGCACTCGAGAAGAAAGTATATGGTTATGTATTTGGGTCTAATGTTTCATATATGTCTATTAGGTCTAGATCCTGTAATGTATTACTCAAAGTCTTTGTTTCTTTATTGATTCTTAGTGGAGATATTCTGTCTAATGGTGATAATGGTATATTAAAGTCCCCCACTATAATTGTAGAAGCATTTATTTCTCCACTTAGTTTTTCCAGTGTTTGCTTTGTGTATTTTGAGGTGCACTGGTTAGGAACATAAATGTTTATGATTGTTCTTTCTTCTTTGAAGATTACCCCTTTTACTAATATATAGTGTCCATCTTTTTCTCTTACAATAGTTTTGTATTTAAAGTCCATTTTCTCTGATATTAGTATAGTTATTCCCACCCTTTTTTGGTTGCTGTTTGCTTGTAAAATTGTTTTTCAGCCAAATGGCTTTCTGCCTCCTTGAAATCCTGGGTCTAAGGTGGGTTTCTTGTAGACAACATAGAGATGGGTCATATTTCCCTATCAATTCTGCCAATCTGTGTCACTTGACTGGTAAATTTAATCCATTAACATTCAGGGATATTACTGTCAAGGAATTACTTACACAAGCCATATTTTTGGGGTGTTTCTGTATGCCATATGTTATTATTTCTCTCTCTTTTTTTTTTTCATTTTTTCTTACATTTTCCTCCAACTCTCTCTGTCTTGTTTTTCCCTTTCAACCTGCAGAACTCCCTTTAGTATTTTTTGAAGGGCACGTTTTTTATTGGCATACTCTTTTAATTTCGTTTTATCTGTGAATATTTTGAACTCTCCATTATTTTTGAATGCCAGCTTTGGTGGATAGAGAATTCTTGGCCAGGAGTTTCTTTTACTACCTTAACTATGTCATACCACTGCCTTCTTGACTCCATGGTTTCAGATGAGAAATCAGCACTTAATCTTATTGAGCTTCCCTTGTATGTAATGGTTCTCTTTTCTGGTCAGGTTGAGTTCCCTTCTGAAACTCTAATGGGACCCTGGTATCTTACCTCACCACAGAGAAATGACTCTCAACCCTCTTCCAGGCATCCCCCTCCTCCCAGGGGACCCTAAATAGGCCCTTGGAAGGTTAAAAGAGCTTCCTACTGCCCACCTCCCTTAAGGGAGTTGGAATTTTGATAATTTTCAGCATAGGACTAGTCAGCTGCTGACTCCACCCTCTACCAGCCCAAATTCTTCTTTCCCAGGTTGGCTAGGTAAATCAGGTTACCTGAGCAGATTCACCTCTCCCTTCCTCCCAGGGCCACCCTTTGCCAGCTGGTATGCTCCCTAAAGTTCAAAAGGGGTCTGCATAACCAACAGAAAAGAAACCCCTCTCCATCCTTTGCCAGAACCCTATACTCCCGAAGAATGCTCTCTCCCACTCAGTGGCTGGTGGGAGTCAGGGGTTTCACAGAGGCTTTTTGCCTTGCGGGAGGCTTAGCCTCCCACCATTTCCAGCTACCGGGGTAAGAAACTCATGGTTTTCCCTTGGGCTTTTTATCTGTTTTTCTAGTTCCCTCCAGATCACTGCTTTGAATCCTCCTGCTCTGTGGGTTCCCAAAACAGCACACTTAGACAGGATCTTGCCCCTTCTCAGCTGTTTTTTGCAAAAGAGATGGTGAGTGCCCACTTAAACTGATACCATCTTGCTGGATCCCCTCTGATGGTATCTTGATTTGGACGTTTCACAGTCTTGGAACTGTAAGATTTTATACCAAATAAAATCCCTATTATAAAATCCAGTCCATTTCTCATACTTTGTATCAGCAGCCCTGTAGCAAACTAAGAAAATTCTTTTAAATGGATAATACCTAAGGCCACCAGGGGGGGGCAAACACAGGCTTAGAAAAACTGCAGTGACACTGTACTGCACTTTGATCTCTGGCAGAGCTTCTTGAGAGGAGGGTTAAACTCTGAAAGAGAGCACTAGCCAACACAAAGTCAATGTGCAGACTGTGAAAGTGTTTTTGCATTGAAATGTTTATTTTTGCTAGCTCCTGCTACTCAAGGTAATCTTTGTTGTATTTAGTTGAATATGAAATTAATGAACACACAGCACAGGAGTTAACACTTTAAAAGATTAAAATGTACAGTGTGCAAAAAAAGATTACAAGACAAACAAAGAAACCAGAAATGATGGCCCATCCAAAGGAACAAGCTTATGAGGCAAAAGAAGGTCACTATATACTGATAAAGTGAGACTTGAATAGACATTTCTTCAAAGAATATAAGAAAATGGCCAAAAAGCACATGAAATTATGCTCATCATCATTAGCCATCAAGGAAGAAGTGGAGAAATAGGAACACTGGTTCCATATTTAGCTCTGTAAAATGGTGCTGCCTACTGTGGAAAGCAGTTTAGCAGTTTCCTAGAAAATTAAGTATAGAATTACCATATGTTTGAGTTTGCTAAATGCTTCTAGGCAATATACCAGAAATGAGTTGGCTTTTACAATGGGAATTTATTGACTTATGAGCTTACAGTCCTGAGGTTGTGAAAGTGTTCAAATCAAGGCATCATCAGAGATGCTTTCATCCCAAGGTGCAGCTGTGAGTGATCAGGCACATGGTGGCAGCTGCTTGTCTCTCCCTTCTTCTCCAAGCCTCATTGCTTTCAGCTTCTGGCTAAAGTGGCTTTCTCTTAGATTCTTTATTCTGTTGATTCCAGTTTCTGGTTCCCAAGGCCGTGTCTCTCAGCTTCTGGGTTCCTCTCTGTATTCTGCAGCTTTTCTCTGTGTTTGTGGCATTTTATTACTCTGTTTATAAAAGACTCCACTGAGAGGATTTAAGACTCACTCTGGGTCATGCAATCTAGTCAAAGGCCCTTAAATGAAGTAATTTAATCAAAAGGTCCCACCCACAATAGGTTTACACACACAGTGACAGAGAAGGATGAGTTTGAAGAATAGGATTTTCTGGAGTCTACAAAACACTCATACCACCATACCATATGACCCACCAATCCCACTTCTAGGTATATACCAAAAATAATTAAAAGCAGGGACTCAAACAGTTATTTATATACCAATGTTCAAAGCAGCATTATTCACAATAGGCAAAAGATTGAAGCAACTCAAGTGCCCATCAACAGGTGAAGGGATAAGCATAATCTGGTATATTCATATAATGATATATTATTTCATCATAAAAATGAATGAATTTCTAGTACATGAGACTACATGAAAGAACTTTGATGACATCATGTTGAGTGAAATAATTTAGACACAAAAGGACAAATCTTGTATGAACTTACTGATATGATATAGTTTAAAAAAAAGAAAAGTCTTTAAGTCATAAAGTAAAATATTGGTTACCAGGGTCCAGGGATGTGGGTAAGGAATGGGGATTTAATGCTTAATTAGTACATATTGCCTGTTGGTGATGATGGAAATATTTTGGTATTTGATCATGGTGATGGTAGCACAAACTTTTGAATGTGAATAACACTACTGAATGAGATATTTGAATACGGTCAAAAGGGGAAATTTTAGTTTTATATATGTTACTAGAATAAAAATTGTAAAAAATATGACTGTACAACACTGTGAACCCTAATTTAAACTATGAGCCATAGTTAATAATATAATCATAATAATATTGTTTCATCAATTGTAACACAGTTACCACACTATTTCAAATTGTTATTAATAGAGAAAACTACCTGTGTGATTGAGGTATGTAGGAACTCTGTATCTTTCTGCATGATTTTTCTGTAAAGCTACAACTTTTCTAATTAAAGAAAAAAAATCCTTTGTGGAGTCCATTGACAGTGGCAATATCTTATAAATATTTTACTTTAAGATATTTCCTTCATATCAATATTACTATATTTTACTATATTCATTTACATATCATTGCTATTATCTTTACTTATCTTTACTCTTATCTTAATTACTATCTTTACTAGTTTATATAATTCATAATTCCCTTTGGTCAATTGACCTTATAAGGGAGGAGACTTGGGACTCTGTAGCCATAGTGTGGAGAGAGAAAGGGACCTGCAAATTTAAGGTAAACAGTTGGTGTAAACAATGGATTGATTGTCCGCAGTGGTGGAGCCAGAGAAGCACTGCCTGGATAGTATTAATGCCTAACTTTGTATGTTTGCATAGGTTTACAACTTGGTGGTCTTATCTTTTAAAAACAGAGTTAAGGTGACATGTTTATGCATTCATTATCGTTTGGAAGGCTTAAACTATTTCCACAGTTTAAACAACATCTTAAATCATTTCTGCTCCTCCTTTTATGTGCCATGAACAAGCAAAGGAATGCATCTGCTAATTCAATAAGTAAAATATCATTATATTTACATCTGTTAGGGACTATGGGCATTTTAATGTATTTGTTGCTTTTTGCTGATGATCAAGCAGCATGCTAAGGTGGTGACAAGTCTATGACTTTGCCAGCCATATCAATTGCAGAATAATTTATTCTCAGAACTTAGTATTAGAATAAAATATCTGTAGCAGGAGAAAAGAAGAAGCAATATGTGACTAAACATCACTCATGAAGCTATTTCCAAGTTGAAATTGAAGGTGATTGTATTAGTTTCCCATAGCAGCTTTGACAAATTACCACAAAATTAATAGCTTAAACAACTAATTTTGTTTTTTATCTTGCAATTCTGGAAATCACAAGTCTGCACTGAGTCTCAGTGGGCTAAAATTGCCATGCCTGCAGGGATTCTGGAGTCTCTAAGGGAGAATCAGATTCATTGCCCTTTCAGGTTTCTAGAGGCTACCAACATTTTTTGGTTCCTGGCAGCATCACTCTGAAACTCTGTTTTCTTCATCACATCTTTTTCTGACCCTCCTGCCTTCCCCATTAAGGACTTGTATATTGGGCCCACAAAGATTATCGAAGATAGCTTCCATGTCTCAAGCTCCTTAATTTAATCACATCAATGAAGTCCTTTCTATCGTGTCATGTAAGGTAACATTTTCACAGGTTCCAGGGATTAGGACTTTGGTATTTGGGGGAGACTGTTTTTCAGTTATGGCAGTGCTTATTAAGCTTTAGTTAAACACTCATGACTCTGCTTAGAATCAGAATTGTTCTACTTAATCTTGATGTTCTATAAGATTGAAGCTTTACACAAATGCAACTAAAACCAAAATATTTCCATAATTTAGAAATTTGATAAAATACCTTGTGATTACAGAGATGTTCAGAATAATCTCAGCGGTGATTTAATCAAGTCAACTTTCAGAAATGCTAAGAAAATATAAATATATTTCAAAATAGTGCAAAATATTCTTTCCTAAAAATATCATGGATAGTAAAGAGTATCCACATAAATAATACGTATAATCATGGGGAAAAAATCATTGGTACTTGAGAGAGAGATAAAACAAAAACAAAAAAAACCCCAAATGTGTGTGTAGGTAGGTGTGTACATAATGATGTAAATTTACTTGCTATATAGGGTTGAATTTCATCTTCAGATGTCTACGAAATAAGTAACAAGAAAAGATGCGTTTTTCTCAGAAATGCAATTTGAAACAACCATTAAAATATAATCTCTGTTTAAAAAGAGGCTCTTTTTATGGACCATTCTTATGACACTATTGGTGAAAATCAACATCATCCCAGCTAATATACACCAAAACCTTCCTAAAAATTCACTATAACCTAGGTCTGTGCAGACCGTGGGAGTGGCATGTTCACAATTCAAAATCATCTGAAGAAAAGAAAGTTAAGGTCTGATCACATATGGATGAATTGCATTAAAAATATCAAAGTGTTGAAAAAGTTAATAAAAAGGTTTCTAATGATTTCTCAGCATTATAGCTAAACAAGATATTAGAGCATAAGTTCAAAGTTTATGGGGAAAATTTATTATCTGTATGATTCTAAGACACACCTGTAGATTTTAATCATAAGTAATACTGTCTTTAACTAGACTAATTCATGCTCCTCAGTGGTTACCGCTTTATTTTAAAAGGAAGGTATCTGACTGCTTCCTCAAACCTGGCTAGTGAAGCAGTTGACAAAATCTAACACTCAAGAATATTTTATAGATATATGATTGCCTCTGGAGAGCTCTGAGTCAAGAAGTCCATGAACAGATGCCATTAAGGCATGTATACAATATTTTCATCACTAAGGGATGACTTTTCTGTGAAATTGCTCATGCATGCTAAGAGAACATCCCTACCATCACCACCATTTTCTTTACACTAATGATTCAAAATGTAAAGAGAAAGAACAAACTATGTATTACTGCTAAAAATGAGCATTACTTATGCTTTTAAACTGTCCATTGTTCTATAATGCAGGTTTATGTGATTCTGGAAGAGGGTTTTACAAATCTGTCTGAATGGAAAAATATAATTTATGAAACTCTTGAATGATTACTGCCAGGTGGCAGGTGGCATCTGTAACAGAGAACTTGGTAGTTTTTTGCATGCTTTCTGGTTTAGAGTAGACAGTACTATTTCAGACCTGAAAATCTCACAGGGCAATATAGAGAACCTCTTGGAACATCTACTTTGCGGTCTTGTTTGTCACGTATCACTAGATGCTAGATTGCAACTTGCATATCAATGACACCACAGTTGATGCAGCATATCCTACTGAGCTAGAAAAAAATAAGAGTTTCACATCAGAAAGAGACACCAAGAGGAGCACAGATGAGAACAGAGATGGTGGTCTTTTCTATTTCAAATGCTATCATTATCTCTAGGAACAATTTTTTACTATTTTTGGTCTCAGACCTTCAGTGGAACAAATAACCCCAAGTATAAGCAGTGTTCAAGCAACTCAAAAAATGCAAAATGATATAAAGGAGATTTCTGGCTACATATAAAATTATTTTCCATTAATCAGAAGGGCCTTACTAATGTTAGATTTGACGATCCATAATTCCCTTACATGCTTCTCCTCATTCATTTTTCTCTTATTCCTAGCTCTCCTATCAAGTTCTGCAAATAGCACAAAAACTAACAAATAATTACTCATTGTTTTGTTCGGTTTACTAATTACTTCACAAGCATTAGACCTAGAGGGCACAGACAATATGCTATATTTGACTACTTCTATAAAAATGTGTAATTAGTAGAAATAAAATAGGAAATAAAACAACACAAAACAAAATAAAAATAGCATTCCTCCATTTTCATCTATTGCAAAGAATATGTAGAATTTGGCCAGTAAAAGCATTTTGCAATTTCAATTTTACACTTTATGAATTTTGTATTTTTTAGAAAATGTTCATGACTTACCTTGAGAAAATATCTAATAGAGTCATCTCTTACTGCAATTTTTAACAAATACAATTATGAGTGATTAAATTATTGTTATTTCATGGTTTTAAAATTTTCTTAACACCAATAAAATTATGACAGAACCAAATGTATATCCTGGAAAACATATGATCCTAAACTATTATGTGTTTTTACAATTTTAAAAGTTAATGTGCCTTTTGGTTGAAAAGAGATCATGAGTTATTCAAATGTTTAATTAATATGTAATAATCAATTAAAAACACAAATGGTCACTTATTTTAACCAAAAATAAAAATTAGAATCCCTACTCCTGCCCATGTATCTACTTATATTTTCAACAAAGCAAATGATATTAATAAACTTTATGGCATAACCCCATTCATTATAAGCCCTTACTTTTTCTTCCTTATTGTTTTCTATTAATATCAGTGCATTATCAATTCTAACGATAAAGGTATCTAAAATTTTTCCTGATTTCCTACCTAATAAGGAACCAGCCTTGTCTTCATTCTTCTCCAGTGGATTTATTTCCCACATTCAATTCTACTTTAATATTTGTCAAAGATTGTTACTAGTTAAGTGGCTAATGTAGATTTTGTTTATGCTAAAGCTATGCATTAAATAATTGTAAAATAATCTTGAAAAGGCATTTCAATATGTGTCTAAAGCATTAAAATGCACTATTATCCCACGCACAATTTATTTTCTAAAGATAGAAATACTATACAACATTCAGAAATGTCAGACATCATAGAAAGGAAACAGGAATGCTAGATAAATGTACTTAGGATTAATTTAACATGCACAGGATTTCCCAATTAAAACTCTTACATTAGTATTGCATTTTAAACAATTAATTTCCTAATGAGACATCCCCAGCAAAGAGAAGTGAGTTGCGTTGCAGGACTGAACGTGGCCCTGAGGCCTGCATCTGGATAGGGCAATATTTGGGGAATTTTAAAACTGTTTTATTTCAATTGGGAAAGAAAGTGCTACACTGCCACCTTCTGACAATGCCTTTTTCCTCAATGGAAAAAATTTCAAACCAAAGTGGGAAATGCATTGCTTATATGCTTTGGGTAGAATTGATGCTTTTAATGCATAAAAGATTAGAATATTATACATTATTCTTCAAAAATGTTATCTGTACTATTTTACATATACAAAATAACTTAAACAGTACATATATAAATTATGAAAAATAACAGCACATTAAATATCCATGAACAGCATCCAAATTAAGAAATATTCTCAACAATGTTATAGTTGCTTGTATGTGCCCTATCCCAAGCCTATCTAAATTTAAATTTTTAACTTTGAAATAGTGTACATTTTTTTCCTGTTGCTATCAGAGTCACTTTGATACATGCAATCTTTTGGGAGCCTGTTTCCCTGGTATTTCCTTGTTTCTCTGTTATTCCTGTACTGTCTAGCATATACGTGGTTGAAAATTCAAGTTGATGTTTTCACAGATAGATTCAAGTTATTTTAAACTGTGTTGGAAAAATTAGTTTATTTATTTTACAAACATTTATCAGGAACCCACTTTGTGTCTGTTTTAACACCAAATATAACAGATGTAATGGAGAACAAGAGGAAATCATTGCTTGCCCCACTGGACATATGTTATGAGAAATTCAGAGAAACAAAGAATTAAAATCAGTTAGCTAAGTTCCTAGTGGAACTAGCTCATATTTCAACTTCTCAACCTGGCTGAATTTCAGGAACCTGAGGGTATGTCAAGACAGACACTGATAGAATATTTAGCCATCGTGGAATGTAATTTAAAGAATGGATAGGCTCAGGACACTATCACTGGATCAAGAATATGATGGAATCCAGGTTTTAAATCCAAATGTTTTGTGAGGAATTCTTTTTATTTTCCCACAGTCCACTTAAAGAAATAAATGTAATGCATAATATTGGTCCTCTAGTAAAATTGGCAATTGTTATTGGATGTAATATTCATAAAAAAGGAAATACCTGGCAAAAATACAATTGTAAATATAAGATTAATTTCATGAGAAAAAAGAATTCTGAAGTCTGGGATAAAAATCTTTTATTTTAAAAAGTCCAGAAAAAAAAGGTTGGCTACAAATTGCTTATTTTCCTTAGAATTTTAAAGTAACAAAAAATAAAAAATATTTTAATGTAAAAAAATATTTTACATAGTGCAAATATTTTCAAAAGTATAAATTTTCCATTTGAAGAGTAATTGAAATCACTCCTTTCACTGCTGGGAATTACTTAGGAATACAAAACTAAAATTTTAAAACATCAGCTTTAACTGGTAATCAAAAAATCATACAATGTGATGAGAAAAACAAGTTTCTGCAATTTCAGTAGGTAAACATATACCTGGTGTTAAGTTTGGAAAGTGACCAGAGATCTTCCTTTCTTATCTACATCACAATTCTTAAAATTATGTACCAATATTTTCAGATATTTCATTGCCTTAGATGGTAAATGATGTCACTCAACATTTTTTTTTATATACTTCCATGAAAAAAGTCTCATCCTATTTCATTGTAAGGGCACTGAAAGTAATAGTTTTCTGAAGGCATCTAGTACTCTGTACCTTGGAAAAGGCCAATCTTATTAGAACTCCTCTGTCATGGTTTCCTGGATGGTTCTGGTTTGTTTATAAGGAAACTTTTACTTTTCTTTACATCCAAACTATTTCTTTATTTATATATCTCTAAACATCAGAATCCTAAACTGTATATGATCTTAAGCAATCCTGGATTTAGAACACATCATTATCAAGTGGCTTTTCCAAAGGAGTTGCTATGTGAACTGTAACGTATCTGGATGTTATCGTCATGAAATCTTTTATCTAAACAATATTAGATCACCCTCAGCTACAAATGTTCAGTATCTTTTTAATTTTTTAAAACAATGAGATTTCATTATATTTTATACAAGTATAATTGCTCTATTCTACACTCAAATATTCCTTCTCTTCAGTTAATACTCAGTCTTTACCCAAACATAGTTTTTTTTTCTACTTTACTTTTTTTTTTTTTTT
>JAQZBX010007662.1:27808-50033 GCA_029593785.1 Cabassous unicinctus | reverse complement strand
AAAAAAAAAAAAGCAATCATTTACTAAAATTAATGTTGCAAAAACAAAAAGGGGGAGATGGAAGAGAATCTGCTAAAGACAAACTATCTAAAGCACTGCTTCCCTTAAATTTTCTTAATAGACAACAAATTTCTAATACCACAGAAGAAGAAACACAATGGAAGGTTAATAAAAAGAATGAAAATGAAAAATGTGGACAACCTATATATTGGAAAAATGAAACAACCAATAAATGGGAAAAAGAAGAGGTAAAAATTTGGGGCCAAGTTTTTGCTCTTATCATTACAGAAACAGGAGAACAGCAGTGGATCCCCTCCAGAAGAATCAAGCCTAGAGTTGAAGATGTTGCCAAAACTTAAACTATGGACATGGTGGTTTCACATTGGATTAATTATAGATAAAATGTTAGGTCAAGGTAAGATACCATATCATAATTACCCTTATTGGGCATACATAACTAACCCACCTTTTTTAAAGCTGTTAACTTGAGACCATGAGTCTTACCCAATTTATCTTAATCTATCTCACTATTTTCTGGGACCTATAGATATATGGCTACCCTTAAAGCCAAAAGAAGAAGGGTAATTTATAGGAAATTTTACTTTACCTTTTATAGACAACCCGCTTTGTATTGGAAATGGTTCCGTATGCATGCATCCTAAAAATCGCAGTGTAGTTTTAACAGAGAAAAATCAAACTCAAATTTATATTATCATTTTCCCTTCTTTACCATATAAATCAGAAAATATGGTAAATCTTACATGTGCCTCTCAAAAACAGATTACTTAGTGACAAATGGCATATATGTTATGGGTTTACAGAGGTAGTATTTTTTAATGATTCTTATGGAATTGGAAAGGATCTGGCCCTTATAGGAATACCAAAGCCTAGTAAAAACACAACCATATATTGGTTCATCAGTAATTCAAACATAATCACTAATGACAGTAATCCTTATTTCTGGAATTTTGGTAATATGGCATTTACTTAAAGCTCAATAAATTGGAAAAATCAAGGAAGATATATCCCACAACCATGGGACACTAAACTTAACAAGTCTCAAAGTTGTTTGTGGAAATTATTTTGGGAACTGGCCCAATTTTTGAATGGCTAGGCAGTAAAACTAATAATACCAGCTTAAAAATAAAATCAACTCAATTTCTTACAGTATGTGTATGAGATCCTATAGTTTTTATCATTGGAAAAGTAATGTTTGGTGAAAGGAACATTAGCTGCTCCAATTGCTCTTTATTTACATGTCTTAAGAATTCATATTTGCAGGAAAATCAAACTCTTTTTATAGCAACAAGAAGAAAAGGATTATGGTTCCTGGTTCATATAACCAGACATTGGCAGCAGTCTCCAGAATCCCAGTTGCTGTGGCATTTCCTCAACCATTATTTAAAAGAACTAAAAGACTGATTGGACTTTTAATAGCAGGAATTTGGGACTGATTGGCATCAAAATGGTTGCAGCCATCACTGGCACAGCCCTGCATCAAGGAGTCCAGACTCGACAATATGTTAAGGACTGGCATAAAAATGCAAGTGAGATGTGGCATAGCCAGTCTCACATTGATATGGGACTGAATAAACATATGAATGATCTTGAACCAACTATTACACACTTGGCTATTCAAATCTATAATTTAACCTTTTAAGGGCTCTAAAATGTGATTTGAGTGAAAGTTCTTTTCGTATTCTCCTTTGCTTTATAATAATAGTGAGCATGATTGGGAAGAAGTAAAAAATCATTTGATTGGATATAAGCATAATATTTCCTTAGATATTTTAGAATTGCAAAAGAAATCATTGCGCATGTCTCAAAATGAATTGGAAGAAACCCCTGGTGCAGGATTTTGGAATGAATTGTGTGAAAATTTAAATACTATCAATCCATTTCACTGGTGGAAACAAAATAACTTCAAATATCATTTTGGATTGGATTAGGAATTATTGTTATATGCATTTTAATTGTTTGTATTTTCAAGAGTATAGTAATGACATATATTCATAGAAAACATGAAAATTTAGATCAGATAAATGCATTTATGGTAAGAAACTTAGCCATGAAAAACTAATTTTACATTATTTGTAGTAGAAATTAGTATACTAATAACCCCTTGATTTTAATACTAGTCATCTGCAGAATAATATTCACTTAAGGAACCTAAAGAAGTATAAAATATAAATGAAATTGCCTTCCATGGAGGAGCTCAAAAGCTTGACTGGTAGTCAATAATGTGTAAGATTCTCAGAGGAGAACAACCTAAGACAGGCACAGTCACAAGAGCCTATGGAAGAAGACAAGTGTGACAGGAGGTCACCTTGTGTCAGCTTATATAATGGTTCCTATAGTCTTCACTGAAAAAAATTTAATTTATTAAAAAGGGGGAAGTGATGAAGTTTCAATTAAAGGCCATGACAACTGACAGAAAGTAGGCCACATTGGAATACAGTAGACAGGGTGGAATGTAGGTGATAGGCACCTCTAGTCTCAAGACACTGAGATAAGATCTCATAGGAGCCCGGTGGGGAAACACCCCGAGCTTCAAAGAGAGTATCATGTGTATATTAGATAAAGATTTACAAAGTCTGCTACATGCAGGGATATAAAGAGAACTGAGCCGTTAACTTTTAAATCTTGCTGACCTTAGTAAAGTGTAAACTGTCATGTATCTATTGCCTTTGTCATGTATCTTTGTCTTTGCATGGCTTTTATTTATACACTAAATAAAAGCCATGCTGTTTTATACAGTGGGGCTTTCCTCCCTTTGAGGATGGAGGGTCCCCTGACCCCGTTATTTCTCATCTCTTCTCTTTGTCTCACTTTTTTTCATCCGTGGCACGGTTTTCGTGGACCCAGTTCCTGAATGTCAACGTCTATGTGCTTCAAACTTTTATTATTAAGGGATTTCACTGCTTCAGGCAATGTACAGGATCTGGGAAAACAAAGGTGGGAAAACAGGCATAATTCTGGCCTTAGGGAAGCAGCAGGAGATGGTGAAATACCATTACACTTAATGAAAATAGTTAAAAAAAGAGAAAACTAAATAGTGACATGAATGCAGAACAATGCTTACATGAATGCAAAACAAAATACAGTCACACTGAAAGACAGTGTCAGTTTCTTATAAACTTACCAAATGACCCTGTAACCCCGCTTCTACCTATTTACTCAAGCAAATTGAAAGTATTTTCACAAAAGTCCTGAACACAAATATGGAAGCAGATTTTGTTCCACCCTAGACTGGAAAAAATTGCGATATAAAATAGGTGGGAAAAAAAGACAAGAGAAGGGATTGCTGAGTAATATGGGGGCCTGAGTAGCCCTTCTCATTCCAGGGGAAAAGAAAGAAAAATAGTAACAGGAAAGCATCAAAGCCCTCCCCTATTTGCATAAAAAAGTAGAGAGACACACTCATCCACAGCTGGCCTAACTTCCAAGGCAGATGCCCACTAAAGGCCTAAATTTACTTAAGATGAGAAGATGCAATTGGGAGAGCATTTCTTTGAGCTTTCAGATAAACTAGACCAGAGTTTGTTCCCAGGGAGGACCCCATTGACACAGTTAAGGAACATTTTTTACAGGAAGACAACACCCCTTAACCAAGGCCCCTATACACAGCCATGCTAGGGACCAGGTGGAGCTATTGGCAGGACCTGAGGAGTTCTTATGTCAGTCACAGATCCTGGCTTGTCAGGCCCATGTAGCCAGCCTGAAGGGGGTTACACAGCCCTTTCCCTGGAGCACTTCTGCATATCAAAGTCCCAGTACCCTGCTTCTCTGGGAATTATGCTTATTGGAACAATTCTTATCAATAAGTGATACCTACTGGTGCCTACTTTTGCTCTTACTTTGTCCAATATGGGATGCATGATTCACCATATAAAAGATGGACTACCCAGCAGCTAGGGCCCTAGGTGGGTGCCTGGTTGATGGTCCCAAGGGAACCCAGCCTTCCAGTCATCCCTCCTAAGGCACCAGACCAGTGAATAAAGCCATCAGACCTTATGAAACCTGACCTGACACCACCTGAGGTCCATCAAGCATCCCCAGTGGATATCACAGGGAGAAGAAGAATCACCAAGGTTAACTTCTTACTCCAAAAAGTATGATGGGGAGGATGGGTAATTGTATAGAGCGAATTTTACAAATAGTACAAATGTATGAAAAAGACATGCAGTTAGAATTTGTTCTCTTGAAAATTGAGATATTGAAGAAGACTGGGGAACAAGCTCATGTATTGATCAATATAAAGATATAGAAACCACATGCACATATATTAATTACTTAGAACACTCAATGATTTTGCACATGAGAAAACATTTGCCAGTGATCTTCTCATAGAAATTAGAATGGAGACGCAATACAGCAGAAGTGAATTTTAATTTTTAGTTTATACACTTTTCACTGCATGTCCTGGATGAAGACTGTTCATTTGTCCTTCAATCCATATTCTTTGAACACTCCCTAAGTGTCTCTGATCACAGTCTCTTGGCTTCATTAAATGTTAGAAATGTTCATATACATTTCTCTAGAATGGGGACTCTTTCCTCTCAGATATTAGGAAGTATGATCTTAACACGGTTTTCTGATCAGATAATCTGTCAGACTGTGTTGAATTGATTTTCATTTTGTTTTTGTTTATGAGGATTCTTTTTTGATTTTTATATCATTCCCTACCTCAGTGTGT
Source organism: Cabassous unicinctus (assembly GCA_029593785.1). Classification (NCBI taxonomy): domain Eukaryota; kingdom Metazoa; phylum Chordata; class Mammalia; order Cingulata; family Chlamyphoridae; genus Cabassous; species Cabassous unicinctus. Next base: position 45,337 of record JAQZBX010007662.1, on the reverse strand, counting down.
AATTAGATTTGGGACACTGGCAACAAAGTATGCATTTCTAGATATATATTTATATTATAGTCATTAGAACCCTGAGCCAGCCTGAGAGTCAACAAATAGCAATCATTTTCATGGTTCCATTTAAGAAAATTGAAGCTACTCAATGAAAACTTTCAGCTATCCTTAATGACATTAAAAACAATTCAACTGAAATATGAATTGCCCCAAAATTCATTTATGATTTACAAAAAAAAAAAAAATGTGTTACCAGTGATGGTGAATGTGAAAGCTTGTTGTATTCGGGAAATTTAATTTTTAAAAATTTATTTTCAGCAAGTTGCTTGTAGATAATGTGCTGTGTTCAGTAATTCTGATGAAGCTGGCATTGTAGAGGAGACAATTCTGTAGATGCAAAGATAAAACTCATTTCCCCAAAGAATCCAGTATTTAGAATGACTGGCTCACTTATTCTTAGAATTACATTCACATTCTGCAAAAATCTGAAGCAAATTAATATAAAGCTTCCAATGTACATGATTTCATTTCTCTGCCTTCAAAAAATTTCATGTGCTTTCCTAATTACTTTTGGAGCAAGGAATCTAGCTTATATGCTGCCATATAAGCTCAGTTTAAAATGAAACTTTTTTCTTTTATCAATTTTCCCCCTGGAATCTTGTTTACACACACACAAGCCATATTTTACGTCGAAGAGGAGTAGGGGAATGCAAGGAGCCCTTCCATAGGCCAAGTTCTGCCTCACATTGAGTACTTTGGTATGGGGGTAATTACTGAAACTCTGTGTGTGTTTCTTTGTCTGACAAGAAAGGAAAAAAATGAGTGAGTGTGGGTTATCCATGTGACAGTCAGATCCTGAAACTCAACAGAGTTCCAACACCTAATCTCCAGTTCATTGTTCTCACCAAGGACAATTAACAAGGAAATGATGATGGGCAATCACCATACCAAGGAACAGAGAGAGCCTACAACTGCAAGAGAGTCTCATCGATTTGCCTCATGGGATCTAAGCCCCCTCCCAATTAGAGGTGGAGAGGGCATCACCACCCCAGAATCCTCAGGACTAAGGAATGAACAATGGACTAGAGTGGACTTGCTGTTATTCTACTATGGACTTATTGTTATTCTAGCAATGGAAGAACTTATATCATTAAAGTGGAGGCAGCAGCCACCAGATGTTCTGAGTTGAGGTAAATGGAAAAATAGGTGTAATATGAGGGCATTTTTGGGACATTGGAATTGCCTTGAATGCTATTGATATGACAGATATAAGCCATCGTATATCTTGTCATACCTTTCAAAATTGTGGAGGAAAAGAGTTTAATCTATAATCTATACTTCAAGGCAATGCTCCAATATGTTTTCATCAATTGTAACAAATGTGCTACATTAATGAAGGATGTTGATGTGGGAAAGTGTGTGAGGGCTAGGGATTGGAGTATATGGGAATTCCTTACATTTTTTATGTATCAATTATGTGATCTAAGTATCTTTAAAAGATAAAAAAAAATTTAAGAAAGATGTGTCATTGGCTTTAAACTTCCTAGTTAAAAGAAAAGGAAGGTGATCTTTAAACAATTGAAATTCACTATGTAAAGCTGATTGAATCAGAGAATCTGTGATTGGAGGCAAGTACAATCCCTAGACCTGCAGCCTCCATACAACCTCTATGTTGACTGCCTTCTGGAGAATGTTCTCTGATGCCCACTGAATTTTCTCCCTCTATCATGTTTTATCATTTTTCAAACCATATATTTATGTAAGTAGAGTGGTTGCAAATAAAATAGGTCAGAGAAATAAGTTTACTCCTCTCATTTTCTCTAAAATTATCTTATCTTGATCAAATAGAAGTATGTTTTGCAAAGTTCACAAAATACTCTAGTCTTATTTTGTTTTTAAATGTTTTCCTCTGCATGCATATGTGTATGGGCAGGCATGTGCATGTGTGACAGTAAATTTCAATGGAAGAAAAGCCAAGACCAGACTTCACTGAGGTCAGAAACAACTTTAATTACAAGACTCCATTAATGCCTAACCACAGAATTCTTGCTCCTGGAAATTGTTTTCATTTTACATCAGAGCTTGGGAAACATGTAAAAAAAAATGTATATGAGGCATTCTGCCTGGAAGAAAACCTGTAATCCTGGAAAAAGGACAGGCCACCAAAGTTCAAAAATGGCATTCAAGTCAGTCCTCTGTGCTTGGACCTATAATGGGTTAGGCTATGAGTTCTTGAGTGGGAAAATAGCCATCTTTTATTAGGCATTAGTGTACTGGCCAATAGGGAAATGTAAAGTCAAACCACAATGGGATGTCACTATACACCTACTAGAACAGATAAAATGATTAGTGACAATACCAAATGCCTTACAAGATGCCCTGTCAGTATCCCTTCTACATTGTTAATGGGAATGTACATGAGACAGCCACTTTGGAAGATAGTTTCTTAAATACAAAACAAACCCCCAAAAAACTATACTTAAAATGCAGCTACCATAAGATGCAACAATTGCCGTCCTGGTTATTTATGCCTGAAATCAAAATTAATGTCCACACAAAAACATGAATTTTCATATCAGTTTTATTTGTAATAAACCCCAAATGGAAACAACTCAAATGTCCTTTAATAGTTAAGCTTTTAAAAAAAATTGTCATCTTTCTCTACATGAAACATGAGGCAGCAAAAAAAGTCACAAAATATTGTTACACACAACACCATGGATGGGTCACAGGATGCTATGCCAAGTGAAAAAGTCACCCTTAAAAATCCACATATTGGGTGATTCCATTTATATAACATTCTCTAGATGACAAAATTATAGAGATGGAAAATAAATTAGTATTTGCCAGGGGTTAGGAATGGAATGATGAAGATTAGGATGGGGATCCAAGTGATGTGGGTATGATGCAAGGACTGAATAATTCTGTACCTTGATGTGATAGTTGTTAGACAAACTGACATGTTAAAAAAATGGAAAAGAAAAAATAACTGTGGGACTATTGTTCCATTTTCAATTTCCTTGTTTTGATATTGGACTATAGTCATATCTGAAGTTACTATTAGTGGAAACAGGGTAAAGGGTACATGGGGCATTCAGTATACTATCTTTGCAAACACTTGTGATTCAATATCCCAAAATAAAAATAAAAAACAGGAAATTGCATTGCAATATATTTCAAATAAATGATATCAAAATAAAAATACTATTTACAATAACATCAAAAATATAAAATAAATACAACTATGAATCTGAAATCTGAATGAGATCAGTAAACTGATGCCTTATTTTAATAACCTTTTTAATAGAAAGGAAAAGTAAGTAAATGGAGAGGAAGCCTGTGTAAATAAACCCCAAAACACAGTATTGGTAAGGTCTCAGTTCTACCCAAATTGATTTATAGATAAAATATTATCCCAAGTTCCAAGCAGGTTTTTCTAAAACTAAGGAGCAGGTTTAAAAATTCATATGGAAATGAAAATAACTTAGAACAGCCAAAGAACTTTGAAATAAAATAATAGATTTAGAAGATCTAAACCACCTGATATCAAGAAGAATTTAAATCTCCAGTACTCAAAGCCATGAGGCTTTGGCAAGTAAACAGCCACGTCAATCTGTGAAACACAATACAGAGACCAGAAATAGCCCATACATATGGTTAATAGATTTTCAGCAGATATGTTATGACAATTCAGTGGAGAAAGTATAGGTTTTCCAATAAATTGTGTTCAAACACATATTGATAACAGACTGGAATGTGAAGTATAAACTCCAAAAGTTCAATAAGAAAACTTAAGAAAATGCCTTCATGTTTTTGACTTAGGCAAAAATTTCTTAGCCATGGCAGCAAAAACACAATTTCTAAATAAATAAAACAGGACTTCATCAAAGTGAAGAATATGTTATTCAAAAGACAGTATGAAGAGAATTACAAAATAACCTACAGACTCAGAGAAAAGTTTTGAAAATCATGTATTTGTTAAATGACTTTTATCCAAAATATAAGAGCTTGCAGAACCCAAAAATAACAAAATAAAAGGTACAATATTCAATCAATTTAATAAAAAGACAATTTATTGATATCAAATAATCACCTAAAAAAGATGCACAAAACCTTTCATTTTTAGGAAACTGCAAATTAAAATCAAAACACATCAAAATTCCAATAGTTAAAATTTAAGAAGAAGGAAGATACCAAATTCTGGCCAGGATGTGAAGGAACCAGAACCCTCACATAATCCTGTTTGGAATGTAAACTTGTGCAACCTCTTTGAGAAAAATTGCAGTTTCTTTCAAAACTGAATAAACAGCCATTATAAGGCTCTGTCATATATAGAGAGATAGGTACCTCTTGGTCTAGTTGCCAGGAACCACAGAATTTTGTCACCACTTGGAAAGTCCACCATGGCCCCAAAAGGGAGCCCAAGGTGAAAATGAAAACTCAAAATTTTACTTTCTTGAAATATCAAACATCCTTAAAGATTTTGTTCAAGAAAACAAGCAGAAAGGGCCAGACTGTTGGTGAGAGTAATATGGGGTCAGCCCCTATTGCCCAAAAAAAGAGAGAGGTAATTGACTAGAAATACTAGAGACTTGGGGCCCCTCCTCAATTTACATTTTAAAAGGATGGAGACAAGCCTGTTCAGAGTTGGTGGATAACCAAGGTAGATACCCTCAGGCAAACAATTCATAAGGTTATATTTTTACTTAAAATGATGGAAATGATGCAATGGGGAAAGCATTTCTTTGGCCATTCAGATAGAAGTGACCTGTAGTGCATCTCAGCCCTGAGGAGGCCCCTTTGACTCAGAGTCATATATTTTTTTTTTACCTGGAAAACCCTCTCTACTAGTTACCAGAGAGCCTTTGCTTAACCAAGGTTCCTACTAACAGCAAGGCTAGGGACCAGGTGAGCTACTGGCAGGACCTGAGAGGGTCTCACATCAAAGATCAGCCCTGGGCAGTAACCCTACAGGGGACCACCCAGATCCTTCCCTGAAGGGCCCTCACTTCCTCCTCCTGCATATCAAATGCCCACTCCCCTGCCCCCAGTAATTGTGACTATTGGAACAATTCTCATCCAACAGGGATGCCTAGTGGTAGCCTCTTTTGTGCATACATTTCTCCCCTTGCAGTTATTGATACCTTAACACCTTGCCTGGAATACACATAAACCCTGACAATTGCATATATAAAATATTAGCTGGCCCTCATCTGCCTTTCCCCCTAACCTGGAGATCAGTGGTCTCTGTATATTTCAGGAAAAGGAGTTGACAGGAAAGGTCAGTGACCATTGACTAGGCATCCTGTGGACTGCCCCTCACCATCCTCTTTCCCTAGGCTTTCCTGGCACTTTCTCAACAAGGGTCAAATACCAAGCAGTGCTATATGGAAGAGTAGTTATGGTCTAAGTCTCTTCTCCACATATGCTGCCACCATGGGCACCTTGCCTAAAATACCAATTGAATTACATCCCTGAAATCATCTGGCATTTAGTAGGTATTTATAACCATGTTCAGAGTTGAGGACCCCACAGGATTCCTTATATGGCCAATAGATTTTCTGCTTATGTTAAGACAATTCAGTGTAGAAAGCACAGATTTTTCAACAAAGAGTGTTCAAACAGTCACATATGATAAAGTCATCATCACACTGGTGAGAACAGGCCCTCCTTCCTAAGATAAACTGGGACACCCTAGACAGACAAAAATGGTTGGCTAGGAGTCTAGTTAGAGGGAACCACACATTTTCTACATTACCTCATGGAAAGTGAAATGGGGCCCTGAAAGGGAGTGTAAATTGGAAACTGAAACTCAAAGTTTAACTTAATAATACTTTTAAAGATTTTGTTCAAGAGGACAAGGGGCACCAAATGACAGCAACAAAACATGTTGAATTTGACTTGATTAAAGTGAGACGTTTGTTCAGAGAATAACAGTGTTAACAGAAAGAAAAAACAAGACACAGCTTTACAGACTATATATGTAAATCTCATATCTAATTAAAAGCCTGTATCCAGAACATTAGAACACTTAAAACTCAAACATAAGAGTATAAATATTCCAACTAAAAATGGTTAAATGATTTTACTAGTACCTCATTAAAAAGATACATGAGTGGGAAATAATATATGAAGAAATGCTCAACATCTCAGTTATGAGGGAAACAGAAATTAGAGCCACAGGAGATACCAGGACACATTTATGAGACTAGTTTGAAAAATTGAGAATTACAAATAGTAGCATGAATCTAGAATAACAGGAAATCATATTCATTGCTTATATGAATGCAAACAAAACAATGCAGCCATTTTGGAAGACAATGGCAGTTTCTTAGAAAGTAAATCATACACTTTAACAAAGAGTCCTGTAACTCCACTTCTACATAAGTGACCTGAAAATATTTTCATTAAAAAATCCTGTACAGAACAATTTCTTGGTCACCATAAACAGAAAAAAATGAAAATGTTAATCAAGAGGCGATAAGCAAAAAAAGAAGATGGGGAGAAAGGGGAAAACCGATTGGTAAGAGTAATATGTGGTCTGAGGAGTGCCTTTTTTTCCATAAAAAAAAAACAAAACAAAACAGAGAGAGGTAATTGACTAGTAACTCTAAAGACTCAGGGCTCCTCTTCTATTTACAGTTTAAAAAGAGGAGACAAGCCTGTCTAAAGTGTGCCTAATAGCCAAGGCAAATACCTGCATGTCAACAAAATCATAGAGTCAGATATTCACTTAAAAAGATGCAGATGATGCAATGCAGAGTGCATTTCTTTGGGCATTTAGATATAGAAAGACCTGGTGTTCACCCACAGCTCTGGGGAAGCCCCTTTGACACAGAGTTATGGAATTTTTTTTTTTACAAGGAATCCCCTCTCCCCTTTACCAAGCAGCCTTTGCTCAACCAAGGCTCCTACTACCAGTAAGGCTTGGGCCAGGTGAGCTACCAGCAGGATGTGAGAGGGTCTCACATCAGTTGCAGATCAGGCTGAGGCAGTCACCCTACAGGGGCCACACAGCCCCCTCCATGGAGGAAACAACCTCCTCTTTCTGCATATCAAATGCCCAGTCCTCTGCCCTCCATGGAAATTGTGACTTTTGGAACAATTCTTTTCCAACAGTGAGGCCTAGTGGTAGCTTCTTTGGCTCTTACTTTTCCCCATTGTAGGTATTGATACCATAACACCTTGCCTGCAATACACATAAGCCAAGACAATTGCATATATAAAATCATAACTGGTTCCCATTTTCCTTTCCCTCTGATCTGGGGATCAGTATGCTCTGTAACTTTCAGCAAAAGAAGCTGTCAGCCCTGGGTGGTGGTCACTGACAAGGCACCCTGTGGATTCCCCCTCACCAACCTCTTTCTCCAGGTCTCTGCAGCATTTTCTCAGCCATAGTCAGATCCCTAGCAGAGCTTTATGGAAGCGCAGTCATGGTCTAAGTCTCATCCCCACTTATGTCACTTCCATGGACCATTTGCCTAAAATACCAAGTGAATTACATCTCTGAAATCATCAGGCATTTAATAGGTCTTCATAAAAATGTTCAGAGTTGTGGCCCCTGTAGGCTTTCATATATGGGCAATAGATTTTCTGCAGATATGCTAAGACAATTTGGTTACAAAACATGAGTTTTTCAACAGTAAGTGTTCAAACAATCAATCACATATTGATATACAATTCAGCCAACATCATGCTGGTGAGAACATACTCATCCCCAAGATCAATTGGGACACCCTAGACCAGGAATTCATAACCTCTTTTGTTCCACAGGCCACTTTGCGAGTCAATTAAAAACCACAGATCTCTTCTCAGGATGTAGTGGCAGATAGTTTTATGACACTCAACATAGATGTCTTTAACTTTTAGGATTATTCAAAATTAATTCAAGCTCACAGACCCACTGAACTCTTTCAATGGACCCCTTGTGGTCCATGGGCCCCAGGTTAAAAATCTGCCCTAGACAGAGAAAGAGGTTTGTTGATGAGTGTAGTCAGTAGGGACCACAAATTTTCTTCATTACTGCATGAAATGTCAAACAGGGCCCTGAATGGAAGTCCAAACTGGAAACTGAAACTCAAATTTTACTTCATTGGAGATACAAACAATACTTAAAGATTTTGTTCAAGAGGACAAGGAGGAACAAAACAGCATCAACAGCCAAAACTGATGAATTTGACTTGATCAAAATTAAGGATATTTGTTTAGACAAAGTCAGTTAGAAAAAACAAGCAGATTTACAGAATATGTACGTAGATCTCATATATAATTAAGAGCTTGTATCCAGAATATATGAAAAGCATTTAAAACTCAACCTTAGGAATACAATCATTTCCATTAAAAATGGCTAAATGATTTTAACAGTACCTTTAAAAAAGATTTATGGGTGTGAAGTATTATATGAAGAAAAGCACAACATATTACTTATGAGTGAAATGCAAATTAGTACCTCATCAGATATCACAACACACTAGCTTGAAAAAGAAAATGAAAATGCCAAATAGTGGCATGAATGCAGAACAGGAACTCACTATTGCTCATGTGAATAAAAAACAATTTTGGAAGATAATGTGAGTTTCTTATAAAGTAAATCATACACTTAAGAAATGGTCCTGAAACTCCACATGTAAATATTTGCTCAAGTGAACAGAAATTATTTCCACACAAAATGCTGTACAGAAATATTTAAGCAGCTTTGTTCTTGGTCAGAAAAACTGGAAAAAAATAAGTGTTCATCAACACATGGAAAAAAGAGGGGGATGTGGAGAAAGGGCAATCTGGTTGCTAAGAGTAATATGGGGTCTGAGTGGTCACTCTCATACAAGAAAAAGAACTAGAAAAAGAAAAAGAGAGAAAGAGAGAGGTAATTGCCTAGGAAAACTAAAGACTCCAAGCTCCTCCTCTATTTACATAGGAAAGGAGAGAGACAGACCACTGAAGAGCTGACTGATGGTCAAGGCAGATGCCCTATGTCAAACAATTCCTAAGGCCAGGTTTTTACTTAAAAAGATGCAAATGATGCATTTCTTTGAACATTGAGATAAAAGAGTCCCCAAGTGCATCTCCTGCCCTGGGGAGGCCCGTTTGACATAATCATGGAACTTTTTTACTGGGAAGACCCTCTGCCCAAGTTACCAGACAGCCTGGCTCAAGTAAATCTCTATACCAGCAAGGTTTGGGCCAGATGAGCTACTAGCAGGAGGAGAGGGTCTCACATCAGTCACAGATCAGGCCCAGGCAGCCACCCTACAGGGGCCCACACAGTCTCTTTCCTGAAGGGTCCCTGCCTCCTCCTCCTGCATTAAAATCCCAGTTTCTACCCCTCTGGTAGTTGTGACTATAGAAACAATACTTCTCCAACAACCATAACTTGTGGTGGTCTCTTTTGCCCTTACTTTTGGCACCATAGTTATTGATGCTTTAAAAACTTGCATGTAATAAACAGAACCCTGACAATTGTTTACATAAAATCACAGATTGTCCCTATCTGCCCTTCCCCATGATTTAGGTATCAGTGATCTCTGCATCTTCAGGTCAAGGATGTCATCAGCCCAAGGTAGTGGTCATTGAGGAGCCATCCTGTGGTCTTCCCCTGCCATCCTCCTTCCACAGGCCTCCCCAGGACTTTCTCAGCCAGAGTTAGATGCCAAAGAAGAGATATGACTAAGGGCAGTCCCAGGATGAAAGTCTCACCCCTAAATATGTTGCAACAATGGGCACTTTGACTAAAATACTCATTAAATTTCATCCACGATATTTTCTGGCCTTTAATAGGTCTCTGTAAGTTTGTTCAGAGTCGAGACTCTGGTTGACTGACAATTTTGCAGAAGGAAATTAGCGAGTGATGAAATCGTTCATGGAAGTAGGTGTCCATGTGTCCTGGTAATGACACCCACCTGAGGAGATAGGAGTCCTTCCCTGTGTCATTCAGCTTAGGAAATAGTTACCTGTAGAGACTAGACCTCATTTGGTTATTTCACATGAATATTTTGAGCTCAGATGGAAGGATGTCAGGGCAGTTTAGCACCAGTTCCCAGAGGTGGCTGCATCCAGGATCTGTTAACTGTGAATGATTTCCTGTAGATGATTTCAGGTTTTGCTCATTATTTAAGAAGCAATCCCTAGCCTTTGCTCCTAAACCCACTAGCAGATTTTAATCACCTACTTCAATTGCAGACATTCTGATAGCTAGAAGCCTCAGTGTAGAGGAAGCTGGGAAATAGTCACAGGCTTCTTTCCACTCAAAGACTTCTTCAAACTACCCCACCCCAGGTGGCAGGTTAAAAATTGCAGGGCCTCTGGGAAACTCCCCAGTCTGGGGCATTCCCATTCATCACTTTTCCTAGCCCTATTTTAGAATCACTGGCATGGAGGCAGACATTTAGCTTCTAGCCAGATGAAGGTTCTAGATCTCTGTGCACATCTGAAAAGACAGGGCAGAGTGTTTATGGACAGGAGGGAGGAAGGTCTCTGAGAGAGCAGGGCCTCCACAGAGGGAGCCAAGCAGCTGGGGGGCAGGAGGGTCATGGGGAGTGGTGGACAGCACTATGTCACAGATGTCTAATCATGATGCCACTGGTGCCACAGTCAGAGACTGATCCTGGGGCCTGAACTGGGATAAAATGTGGACAGAGTCATCTGGGTACAGAGAAGATGCTTCCTGGATCCCACTCCTCATTTTTCACTCCCCACCACATGTTCCCTGGCTGGGACCCACCCCTTCCATGAATCTGGGGCCAGGACAGAGGTGCCTGCTCCTCTCCCACACCCACCATCTATGCCCTTGGGTCAGCTAAAGAAAAGCAGAGGAACACCAGGCAAAACTCCTTTGGGGTCAGAAAGGAAATGCCACAATTCACAAGCGACCACAGGAAGCATTTAGCAGAATGAGCAACTGTAGGGAATTTAAGTGGAGGATTTTGGAGTTGACCCAGAAGGAGATGTGACCACTAGATGGCACTAACACACTATTTATGTGGAGGGATTTGTTGACTGCTTTGTAGGGGGTGACCCTTGAAGGAAACCTTTAAGAGGGCACAGGTGGGAAGGAATCTTTTGAAATGGAATTAAGGCAAGGAGTGCCAAGGCAACTTGGGGCCTTATCAGCGACCATGCTTAGCCTACAAATTGAGAGCCTGTGTTGGGCTAATATCCTGGGATATGCAAAGCTGGTTAACATTAAATGGCTAAAAAATGCTTATTGGGCTAATTTTAAGACATTGCATGTGTAACTATTTCGGTTTGGCTGTGTCCCAAAGACCTCAAAATAACTTTAGTTCTCCATAGGTATTTTCTCAAGAGACTTTTCTGTGAAATGGCCTGCTAGGCAAGCCAGCTTTGGGAAAGTTTTAAAACTGCTATGTCTGAGATGACTCCTCAGTATTACCAACAATGCTAAGCCCCTCCCACCAATACATTTGTCCTTGTTCCTATGATGAATGAGGGCTTTCCAATGTTGAGAGATCTTTCCAGGGGAAGACTCCTCCATGGGATGCATCCCCAAGAGCTGGTGCACCGGATGACAATGATCATAAGAGTTAAACACACCACTTGGAAGGCCTTTCAATTCTTGATAGGTAGATGTTTGTTTAAGAGTCAATTCTATGCCAAGTAATGCCATTGATAGTGGCTTCCCCATTTAAAAAAAACAAAACAGCTGACTTCTTTAAAGTAAACTCTCTTGGGGACTCCTAAATACAGGTAAAGTCCCATCTGTTTCTTTTGTGAAACTTTCTGCCCTGGTTTCCAGGCCACATCTCTTATCTCAGGCAGTTGCCTAATTAAGCCTGGTTTTAGGTCCCATGGCAAGTGAGGGCCAGATTGTGGATATATTTACTTAGAGAAACATTCACACCAACATTGATGTCTACCTTATTGCATATGTCTATACATATTAACTTAAAGGTCCACAATATGGTTTCTGTATCACTCTGTTGTCAGTTGCTCTGACACAATAATGCATGCTTTAATTTTCATGGAAACAGGACAATTTATAACTCCTTTCCCACTCCTTCTGTCTTTTTATTCCCTACCCTACACAACCCTCCCTGAGCTTAGAGAAAATGTTATTTTTGGTTGGCAGAATCATGCTCATTCTGTCTTTTCCCACCAGCCCCCCCAAGTGGTCTCCTCCTCTGAGTCACACTTGTGGAGGGCTGACAGTTCCCTGTGTCCCCTATGGTGTCCTGGTTCCTCCCAGGCTCCCCAGATACTCAGTCCCCACTTTCAGAGCTCTGATTATTGGGCAGAAGATGCAGATTAATGCCACATCGTGGCCACTGGCTCAGGTCAAGCCTAGGCATCCCTGTTAATCCTAATGATGATAAAGATGGAGGTAGAAACCCAAACTATATTCAGATGCTTTTAGCTCTTGGTATGTATTTTATTTAGAGGATCTCTGTGAATGTGAAAGTCAGGTAGGAATGTTTGGTATATCAATGAAATAGAAAGCTGGTGTTATTGTATTCATGGAAATAATAAAACAATAGAGCCATTTTGGTGACTTGGACAGCCAGGCAAATGGCTTTGAATTGTTTTATTTTTGAGGTTCCAGGGCCAGGGATTGAACCTGGGACCTTGTATGTGGGAAGCTGATGCTCAACCCCTGAGCCACATTGGCTCCCCTCTGTTGGATTTATCATGTTTGTTCCTTGTTTCTTTTTTATTGTTCCTTTAGGAGGCACCAGGAGCCAAACCCAGAATGTCCTATGTGGAAAGCAGGTACTCAACCCCTTGAGCTGCAACTACTCCCCTGAATTGTTTTTACTTAACAATAACTACCTGGTTATTTAAATTGTTCATAGTGCTTGCTTTGGCAGCACATATACTAAAACTGGAAGAATACAAAGAAGATTAGCATGGCTCCTGCACAAGGATGACATGCAAATTCATGAAGCATTCCATATTTTTTAAATTATATTTGGTTATTTCAATGACTTCATTTTTGAAGAAGTTTTGGCTCACAGAAGGGTTACACTTGGAGCAGGGGAAGATCATTAGTGTGACATGTCAGTGATGGGGGAATATATGGGAGAAAGTTAACCTTGGCATACATATAAAATATATATTAATGTTCAAAAGTTCATGGGACATAGTCACAGTGGGTGGAGACTCACACCATAACTGAGAGAATATTGAATTCCCATCCTGGAGAGCTCTACCACAGTCCCCCAAGTTTAGAGGCAATTACTGGCAAAGGGAGATGATACACTGATGGGCCCTTGAAATTGATGATTATGCTTATGAGCCTTTGCACTTGATATTGAAACAGCCTATTGTTGTGGGGTGTCTAAAAGTTGCTTCCTGAGAGCCTCCTTGTTGCTCAGTTGTCACCTCTCTCTAAGAAAACTTATAAATGCATTACCTTCCCCCCACTGTGAAACATGACTCCCAGGGATAAGCCTCCTTTGTACTGAGGGATTACTACAAAGAACCAACTAACAATGCAACTGGAGAAATATCTCAAATAAAAGGCAGAAAGGTAAAGACAAATTAGCTTATATGGCTAAGAGACTTCAAATATAGTCAGGAGGTCATCTCAGAGGTAACATTTACACACATCCCAGCAGGATCTCATAGACTGCCAAAGTGGATACTACCCACTCCTGAAGTGGGGCTCCTGAAGGCTCTGGAGACACCCAGGTACTAGATCAAGGTAGATAGCTCTGGAGTTTAGTGTCTCACCAGTGGGCCCTACAATTGCCATTCGTTCATCAACAATGTGACAAATCCTATAAACTCTCAGGAGTTTGTGCTCCTGAGAGTCACAGAGTTGGACTCAATTATGTCTTCCCTACACATGACTCATGTGTCCCTTCTATTTAAACCTATACTTAGTGCTGGAATTTGTAGGTGTACATCCAAGAAACTCACATCTATGGGCTGTCCATCTGCCAGCTGGGCCTGGGACCTCAGTAGAATTGCAACACCTACTTTACAGCTCATTGGACTCACCCAGTACAACTAACAAGGAGGTGATGATCGACAATGACAATCTCAAGGAACAGAGAGTGTCTGAAACTGCAAGCAAGATAGTCTTATCCATCTTCTGCATGGGATATGAACCCTGTCTCAATTAGAGGTGGGGTGGACATCACCATCCCAGAGTCCTCAGGATTGGGGAAAGAACTATGGACTAGAGAGGACTTAGTGGTATTCTACTATAGACATATTGTGATTCTAGCAAGGGAAAAAATTACAACATTGATGTGGAGCCAGTGGCCACAGGAGGCACTGGGGGCTGGGAGAGGGAAAAACAGTTGTAATATGGGGGCTTTTACAGGACATGGGTACCATCCTAAATGACACTGCAATGACAGATATAGGTCATTTTATATCATCACATAACATTCAGAACTGTGTGGGAGAGAGTGTAGACTACAATGTGAATATGGTCTATGCTTAATGACAAAGCTCCAGGCTGTGTTTTACAATTTCAAAAAATGTGCCACACTAAAGAAGGATGTTCATGTGGGAGGGTGTGGGAGATGTTGGGAGTGTGGCATATGGAAATCCCAATATTTTTTTGTGTAACATTTGTGTAATCTAAGTATATTTAAAAAAAAAATTAAAATAAATAAGATACATAAAAAAATAAAAATAAAATAAATTTTTCATTGTAATAACAATGATAGTAAAACAACAATAAAGCCCCTTATTCTGTTAATATCTTATTTTTGCCCACCCATTTTAGGATTTCAGTTAGGCGTTCAGAATCATAACTCTTTGGAAAAAATTTTTAAACTAAGAAATCCCTGTTTTTAAAATATTATTTTACTTTTCATAATAACCATTTCCAAAGATGATCATAAATTTAATTCTAGGCATGGTTTGCATGTCCTGGTTTATTGAAGGATATATTAGGACAGAGACACTGAATCTACCAATGCTCACTTCAGACTCTATTCCATTTCTACAAATGTCAGACATGGGGGTTCTTAGGCCCTCATTTACAGATGAAGACACTGAGGCCCTGAGAGGGGGAGGGACAGGCTGACACCAACAAAATATGAGTGGCAAGGAAGCATCAGAGTTGGCTCTCTGCTCACTCTTACTCTCAGAACCCCAGCTCAGGCTGACATTCTGTGATTTGCCTGGGGGAATGAGGTGGTCTCCTTCTCCCTGTAGCTATGTCTGGTGGTCTGGACATGTAGCCTGCAGATCAGACTGGGGTGCAGGGAGAATGGAATGACCCTGAACCTCTGAGTCCAGACATGGACCACATTCCTTTACTCTTGAACATGGCTAATGCTGACCGTGATATCATCAGCCCTGGCCCCCTTGCTCAATGCCTAGTAGGTTTGGTCAGCTCCAAGCAAGAAGCAGCAGACTTCCTGCTTGCTGTTCAACTGGGAAATGACTCCAAGTCAAAGGGCAAGGGCTGGGGGTCTTGGATGAGAAGAAGTACCTCTGACCCAGCCTGAGGTTCCTGGATCCAGAAAGAAGTGAGAGAATGAGAATGGGAGGGTGTGTCTTGCAGAGTTAGATGTTATGTGGGGGGAAAGGACATGCACACCTGTAGTAGTTTGATATTGTTTATGAATTCCAAAAATAGATACTGGATTATGTTTATAAACTGGTCTGTTCCTCTGGGCGTATTAGATCATATTAGTTTTAGAACTTTCACTTTTACTTGCTTAAATTAAGATTGGGGTTTTGATTGGGCCAGATAAGTAAGACTTTGAGTCTCCACACCCTTGGTGAGTGGGGAATCATAGAGAAAATGACAGGACAGAGGAGACAGTTGGAGTATTGATGCTAGAGCCCCAGGGAAGTAAGTACACAGAGAAACAGACATGTGAGGAAAGAGAGAAGGCTCCATGAGGCATGGCAGAGGCCCCAGGAAGAGAATGAGCCTGATAATCTACAGCTGACCTGGTGAAGGAGCTGGGACCAAGGAGCCTTGGGAAGAAGGGGAAGGCAGAACCCTTGCAGAGACCAGCAGCCTTTCTTCTCCAACACGTGATATCAAATTTTGGTGAGGGAAGTAACACGCTTTTATGGCCTTGTGACTGTAAGCTTCTACCCTAAAGAAATACCATTTATAAAATGCAACAGATTTCTGGTACTTTGTATCAGCACCCCTTTGGTTGACTAATACAACATTCTTCCCAGCTTTCAGCTTTTAAAATATTTGAATAAACTGAGAAAATTGATTCACTTGTGACAAGTACTTGAAATCATTATGTAAATTGTGAGATAGGACAAATTCTGTGAGCAATTGCCATTCATTCATCAACAATGTGACAAATCCTATAAATTAGCAGTGAAATGTCCTTCACTCTCTCCACCTGCCTGATCTCAGCATCTCTGTACAAAGTTCTTATCACATCCCTTCTTTCCCTAGCCATCTTCCCTCCTATTCCTTACTAAATTAATTTATTTTCTTCTGAAATTGACAGAGGCTTATTATAAAAATTCATTCAAGAAAACATAACAAATCAAAAAAAAATCCTTCTTGCCACAAAATGGAAATGATCCATTATCAACATCAATCAGAGGAGCTGGGACATCCAGCCACCCTCTCCTTTGTGTTAAGTTTCCAAGGAATACCATGGGCCACATGAAGGCATAGTTCTTTCCTCAAGGAAAATTTCAGTGCTTCATCTGTGAAACAAGTTCTCCATTTCATTTGTAGATATTCTACTTCAGAGACACCTAACTCTCCTCATGCCAGGTGGCTTTGCCATGTTGCCAAATGTCTTTTGTATAATTGCTCAAATTTGCTTGGCTTTATCTTTTATCTGTATTACTGTGATTTTCCAAAAATTTCCTCCACACTGCTAATTTGACTTCCAGCTATGTCTATTATGTTATACATTTATATATTAATTTTGTAGTTGTCATGTATCAATTCTCATAGTTAATCACCATTTCTTTATCATTCTATCATTCTATATGTGGGTTCTGAGATCCTTCACATAGAGTTACCTTTAAAGGATGAATCCTTTCTCCTTGCACTTCCTGACACTGAAGTCTTTGGGGGGTGATTGGAATTTGGGGAGGGGTCTTGCTACCCTGTGAGTAACTTTCATTCGATGTGTCAGGCTCTTCTCATTCTTTCAGAGAATATGCATGCAGTTGCACATGATGCTTCCCCAGTTGAGTGAATTTTTGTTTGACATTCTGAGCCCTCTTTGGACAGTCTTTTTTACTCCTGGAAAAACCTTCCATATTGACCCTTTAAGTCTACCTTATCAACTTTCCCTTTCTCCTCTTCAACAGTTCCGATCACACTTATTTTCAAGACTAATGTCATATTTTATATATGATCCAAGGCACTGAAGTCTAGTGAATAATGCAAGGCACATTATGATCCTGTGGTGATTTGAAGTGTTATGAACACCAGAGTTCTGAAAGGTGCAAGAGAAAACTTCTTAAAGTTAATCCATTCCTTTGGGTGTGAACCCACTGTAAGTAGGTAAGACCTTTTGATCTGGCTACTTCAGTTAAAGTTTGACCCTCCTCAATCAAATGGGTCTTAATCCTATTACTGGAGTCCTCTATAAAGATAATGGAGAGAGAGAGAGAGAGAGA